>NW_012194849.1:966974-978633 GCF_000504015.1 Erythranthe guttata
ATTTGATGTGCCTACCGATCGCATATAAATAATTAAAAAAAGTATTATAGTTCATCTTTTTTATAACCTAATTTGCTTAATTTGTTTCACAACTTTTTAATATATCTTTGCTGATTATCAATGTAAGTATTTAATTAATCATATCCCAAAATTCAAAAGTGATATTAATATTATAATTAAAAGAAAGACCAAAACAATTTAAAAGAAAAACAATTCAGAAAAGGAAAAAGGTGATAAACAAAATCAAATTAGTCTTTCTCTTTTGTACAATTTGAAAGAAAAATTCGAATATTGCACCAGATACACCCCAGAACAAACATTTATCTACTAAAAAGGTCATATAAAAATCATTTATTAATTAATTATAGTTAACTAATTATTATATCATAGGAATATCTCCCCAATATATACGAATTATATATATGTAAATCATAGGTCAAAAATTTGCAATTTCTTTGGAAATTTGAATTGATATTCCCAGGCTTAAGGAGTTTTAAATTTGGACAAAATATTCAAACTTATTAATTTTCATGACTATGTTCTGATAATTTTCATTTCAAGTCTCAAGATATGAAAATAAGACTCTTATAGATAATTTAATAAATAAATTTAAACAAATAAAAAACGTTTATTAAAACAAAAACGAATACTTTAAATCATTAAATAATTAAAATTGTCATAAAAGAGGGAGAATAAAATATGTATTTAATTAAGTAGTGTAATTCAAAGAAGTTTCGATCTGGGGGAGTTTCATCTGGACTAGATTTTTGCCGGATTTTATTACCGCGGCGGCCCGAAGTTTCAATGTAATAACATTGTTCAGATTTACTCAGATACTGTTTCATAATAAGAAAAAAAATTAAACACAAAAATATTATTTTTTTATTTTTACACTTTACACGTGTCGAGATAGTAGAATAATGCCTCCAATAATGATTCTTGATTTAGATAAATATTTAAGCAGAAAAGTTGGATTAGTGAGTTTAATTGTGTAAAAAATATGGCAATTATATGCAAAAGTGGTTATATTATATGCATAAGTGGGTTCTACGTGGTTTAATTAATTTCATGAAACACAGATTAATAATATCTAGAATGCTCTTGTTCTTTTAAATTTCGGGGTGCAAATTACGTCACAGACACCTGTGGTGTGATGAAATTATGGAAAAACCACTCATGTTTCAGTAATTAAAAACACCCTTCACAATTAAGTATCGTCTTACGAAAATCTCCTTCCTTCATTACGCAAATTTAACACCGTAAAAATGAATGTGTACGACAATACATAGTTGAGGAAGTGGTTGCAATAACCCAAACATCAGGTTTTTTTTTGTAATTTGAACAAACATCATGGAGTTGGCCGTAATTTGCCATTTATTTGGGTTTCTTTATTTATTGAAAGGATTATATTATAGATAATATTCTGCAAACTACTTTCTATTTTATTTTTTTTCAAAAAAACATATTTATAATGTGTATTGTTTTCAAAACGAAATGGGTAAATATCTGCAAAATCTTAGATGGTTGTGTGAGTAATTAAATCCAAGCATAGATCATAGTTCATAGTATTAAATGCTATAAAGTTGGAATCATAACTATTAATATTTTTTTTGGTTCCAAAGTCAAACTCAAATATATATATATATTTTTTTGATAATTAACTCAAATATTTTTTTTACTTACATATATCATCGTTCTCTTGTAATGTGCTGATTAATGCCTAATACTTTGGTGTAAAACAATACAACTAACCTCTCTCTATGTATTAAGGAAAATTGGACTATTTCTATAGTATTAAATGAATTAATGAATGTTACATTAAATGCATATTCACTATTGATCTACACACATTAAGGGGAATGTGGGTGCGCGTATGTTGTAAATGAATGGTGTAGATCTATTCAACGTATTTAACAAGCGAAATACACGTATATAGGCAGTGGGAAATTCAGTGTAGGATCAGGGGTGGCCATGAGACCCCTCAAATTTTAATTTTTTTACTATTATATATGTATATAAAATTTATTGTCATTGTACATGTATTGTGCTCCTATAATGTTTAATAATTTTTTTCGTGCCCCGAAAATAAGCCAATTAGGTAACAAAATCCTAATTTCGCCATTTTTCGAACAACCATTGGTCATTAATTTATTTACGTAATTCTTAAAATATATTCACCCCGATGGATGAAATCCTAACTTCACCACTGTGAACAAGGAATTTCGTGCAAAGTAAATCAGAATTTTAAACATAAATTGAATACAATGAACTATTTAATTTAGTGCAATGTTTCTTCACAATCACACATTGAGAAGTTCTTCAATAAGATCATGTCAACCTTCAAGTAAATCACGTCGGTTGAGCAACTTCTAAACAATAATTAGTTTTTAAAACCCAAAATATTTTTTATTTTTATGTATATATATATAGTAAAAAACAATTGATTCAATTTTCATTTATTTTTAAATACAATTTTATATATGTCACTCTAACAATAAAGTAAGAGGTGGGACCTAATCGATGTCCCATTAGGCTTGGAAAGTAATTTAATAATTTCAATTGAAATAGTCCTAAATTTCACTCTATATAAAGCACCAACCTCAGTATCAATCTTTTCAACAAGAAATTAAAAAAGTAAATAAACAAATTAATTTGTTGAAGAGAAGCAAAAAAGGCTTCCTTCTCCTCCCCCTCTCCAATTCCACCGCCACCACCCTCCACCACACTTTCACCGGTCCAACATGGCGGCTTCCGTCGAAAACCGGCAATATACCATCCACGAACCGGGAATGAACGGCGTCGTTCGCTCTTTCAAATCCAACCACCGGTCCGACTCCCCAGTTCGTGGCTACAACTTTTCCAAATCTGCCGATATCTCTTTCTCCAATAAGCCCACTAATAATAATGCAAAGGCTGATGACTCGTCAAGCGATGACGACGACGAAGACGACGAAGAAAACGAGTACGCGATTGCTATCAAGAAGGCGAACGCCGAGCTGGAACCCTCGGTCCACGACTCGAGGGACGAGTTCACCGCCGACAACTGGGTGGAGCGCAACCCGTCCATGGTCCGACTCACCGGAAAACACCCGTTCAACGCGGAGGCGCCGCTGCCGCGGCTCATGCACCACGGGTTCATCACGCCGGTGCCGCTCCACTACGTCCGCAACCACGGGCCGGTCCCGAAGACATCATGGGACGACTGGACCGTCGAAATATCCGGTCTGGTGAAAAAGCCGATGCGGCTCACCATGCACCAGCTCGAGACCGAGTTCCCGAGCAAGGAGTTCCCGGTCAGCCTGGTCTGCGCCGGCAACCGCCGCAAGGAGCAGAACATGATCAAGAAGACCATAGGGTTCAACTGGGGCGCCGCCGGGGTATCCACCTCCGTGTGGCGGGGCGTGCCCCTACGCGCCATACTGAAGCGGTGCGGCATCATGAGCACGAAGAAGGGCGCGCTGAACGTGTGCTTCGAGGGGGCGGAGGATTTGCCCGGCGGCGGCGGATCCAAGTACGGGACGAGCCTGAGGAAGGAGATGGCGATGGATCCGTCGAGAGATATCATAGTGGCGTACATGCAGAACGGAGAGAGATTGTCGCCGGATCATGGGTTTCCGGTGAGGATGATTATTCCCGGATTCATCGGCGGCAGAATGGTGAAATGGTTGAAGCGTATAATTGTTACTACTCAGGAGTCTGATAACTTTTACCATTTTAAGGATAACCGGGTTCTTCCTTCCCACGTTGATGCTGAGCTGGCAAATTCTGAAGGTACCATATTTTTCATTATTTATGAAATTACTATTTTGACCCTCTGTTGCATGGTAATAGCTTGACACAGTTTTAATTTGGGAAATTTACAGTTTTCACACCTCAAGTTTGCAATAATTTCATATTTGGTCCTTCGTATTAAGAAAAAAAATACATTTAGTCCATCATATTTCAATAATTTGATATTTTTTGTCATTTCCGTCAATCTACGTTCAGTCCGTCAGTTCGGTAGTTTTAACAAAAAATGATGAAAATGACTAAAAGACATATATTTTTTATTTAATATATTTTTTTTAACACTTATCTTAGAACATATTATATATATGGTTCATAACTCACGATATAGAATTGTACTATGGTTTTATGTGTGGCTGTCTTGTATCTATCAACACACGGTTTTCACTCAGAGTATTCTCATTGGTTGATAAATAATACATTAATACAATATAATAAATAAATAAAAAATTCTGTTCACGGGCGGCGGCGTGAATTTCTTGATATTTTTGTATGACGGTTTGGTTAGTTAATAGTAATATTTATTTTTTGTAATTTGCAGCATGGTGGTATAGGCCCGAGTACATCATAAACGAGTTGAACACGAACTCAGTGATTACCACACCATGCCACGAAGAGATCTTACCCATCAACTCGTGGACGACTCAGAGGCCTTACACGTTGAGGGGCTACGCCTACTCTGGTGAGTCGCCCTCGCCCTCGCCCTCTTCATTTATTTATTTATTTATTTATTTTCTCCTGCCCAATGTTGCCATTTTTATCATTTACATATTTATTTAATTGTTCATAAATTAAATTTAATAAATTACCGAATATATATTAACAAAATTACCACCTCCGGGGGTTTGCTATTTCGTATAGTACATTGTATCTAGTCATACTGCCTATGTTGCATTGTAACAGTTTTTTTTTTTTTAAAAAAAATTGTAATTATAATTATTATTAAAAAAAAAAATTTGTCACGTTGCAAGTTGCAAAGGGATAACCTTTTATATATTCGAAGAGGTATAATGAGTTAACCCAAAGTAATAGTAAAAATTTGTCAATTTGCACATGAGTATATTCCAAATTCCCTGTGAAAACATAGTATTTAATTGGGTTAGCTTTTGTACTAATACAAGTAATTTAATTAGCTAATTGTGTTTTTTATTCGTAATTGGTCACTAAGTAGGGAACACGAACACGATACTTAAGTGCGTGGTCTCCACTCTTTAGGGGGATTAAAAAAATAAAAATAAAATTAATATTAATTAAAAAGCTGGGAATCATAAAACCTCATGTGACAACAACTAACTTGACTAAAATATATAAAATTAATTAAATTAAATAAATAAATACTTCCACCATCATAGGCCTGCCTTTTTACAACTAGGTTGGAGTATTTTATTTTTATCAAAACACTTGAGAAAAAAAGATTCTGTGAATCTAGTCAAGAGACCAATAAATAATTTGAATTTTATTAATTTTATTGTTGCATCAATTTTAGTTTATTAGTGGGTGACGACAATTTGAAAGCTACAATCTTGACTTTAGGCATGTAGTATAATGTATTGTTTTGTCACACTTATTGGTTGAATTTTGAAATTAATTTTGGTTTAATTTTGAATAATAAATAGGGGGTGGCAAGAAAGTGACTAGGGTTGAGGTGACGATGGACGGGGGCGAAACATGGAACGTCGGCATATTGGACCACCCCGAGAAGCCAAATAAGTACGGTAAATATTGGTGCTGGTGTTTCTGGTCTTTGGAAGTCGAAGTTCTCGATTTGCTTAGCGCTAAGGAAATCGCGGTTCGGGCTTGGGACGAAACCCTCAACACTCAGCCCGAGAAACTCATTTGGAATCTCATGGTACGCAGTCGTTTTATTCATTTATTATTTTTGTGATGAAATTTTTTTGTAGTATAATTGAATAAATTAAAAGAATGGTTGAATAAATCATAGGATCATTAGGCATACTATATTATAAGTCACAGTGTTCAGAAATAAATCAATAATAATCAAATTAACCGACTATATTGAAAAAAAAAATCAAATTTTGTTTTTTTCAAATAAACCGACTATATCCACGTGCCAGCATTATGCGAATATACAGAATCGTTTAATTTTTAATATGCTCTTTTGTCATTTCAGTCCCTATGAAATTTATATTATATCATTCACCTCCTTACTTCAATTCTGGGATCACGTGAATGCCACGTGATCATAGTTACTATCTTGTCGTATTTGCATGCTACGGTTTTCCTCGGTGTCATTTTTCTTTTTCCTATTTTATCCTTCTACTTCAATTCTATTAATTATTAATGTTTTTTTTTTATCATCTCAAATTAAATCGTAAATTTAGTTTTTTTTAGTAGTTTTCGTAATAAGTACTAACAATTATGGTTTGATTATAATTTTTTCAGGGTATGATGAACAATTGTTGGTTCCGAGTAAAAACCAACGTGTGCAAGCCGCACAAGGGCGAAATTGGAATCGTCTTCGAGCACCCAACTCAGCCAGGAAACGAGTCGGGCGGATGGATGGCGAAGGAGCGCTATCTCGAGAAAGCCTCGAACGAGAACCACACCTTGAAAAAGAGTGTCTCCTCACCGTTCATGAACACCACCTCGAAAATGTTCTCAATGTCCGAGGTCCGAAAGCACAACCACGCCGACTCCGCCTGGATCATCGTCCACGGCCACGTCTACGACGCCACCCGCTTCCTGAAGGACCACCCGGGCGGCGCCGACAGCATCTTGATCAACGCGGGCACAGACTGCACTGAGGAGTTCGACGCGATCCACTCCGACAAGGCCAAGAACATGCTGGAGGAGTACAGGATCGGCGAACTAATCACCACAGGGTACCAGTCCGCCGACTCCTCCCCCAACAACTCCGTCCACGGCCCTTCGGGCAACAGCTCCTCGTACCTGGCCCCTATTAGGGAGATCATGTCCGCAGGGGCCGGCGCGAGGGGCTCTGCCCTAGTGCCGCGGGCGAAGATTCCGTGCAAGCTGATCGCTCGCACGGAACTCTCCCACGACGTGAGGCTGTTCCGGTTCGCGCTCCCCAATGAGGAGCACGTGCTGGGACTGCCCGTCGGGAAGCACATTTTCGTCTGCGCCACTGTCGACGATAAGCTATGCATGCGTGCGTACACACCGTCGAGTGACGTGGAGGTGGTCGGGTACTTCGAGCTCGTGATCAAGGTCTACTTCGGCGGGGTCCACCCGAAATTCCCCAACGGCGGGATTATGTCGCAGCATTTGGACTCGTTGGAGCTCGGCTCGTTTATCGACGTGAAGGGCCCGCTCGGGCATATCGAGTACACCGGAAAGGGGAATTTCACGGTGCACGGCAAACAGAAGTTTGCGAAGAAACTCGCCATGATCGCCGGCGGCACCGGAATCACTCCGATCTATCAGGTGATGCAGGCGATTCTGAAGGACCCGGAGGATGAGACGGAGATGTACGTGGTGTACGCGAATCGGACGGAGGACGACATTCTGTTGAAAGATGAGCTGGACGCTTGGGCGGAGAAGTTTCCGGCGAGGGTTAGGGTTTGGTACGTGGTGCAGGAGAGTGTTAAGGAAGGGTGGAAGTACAGCTTGGGTTTTGTTACTGAGGCGGTTTTGAGAGAGCATATTCCGGCGCCGACTGGGTATACACTGGCTTTGGCTTGTGGCCCGCCGCCGATGCTGCAGTTCGCGGTGAACCCTAATTTGGAGAAGATGGGTTATGATACCAAGGAATCTTTATTGGTGTTCTAGAGGAAATATTAATATTATATTGATAATAAAATTGGGGGGAGAAAAGTCATATTTCATTATTTCGTGGGGTACTTTTGTAAATAATTATGTCGTGATATGTTGTAAGTTTTCTCTCCTTGTATTTTTATTTTTATTTTGGAATTTAGTAGGATTTTTTTTTTAACCTTGTGTTTCCGATGTTGAGTCATATTGTAAATGTATTATAAAGAGTTATGTATCAAATGAAAGATGTTCGTAAGTTAAATTAGGGTCCTCTTATAATTTTTTTAATAAGTAATTGGCCAAATATATATATATAAATTAATATGTAGATGATAAATCGACAACCCGTGCATGAGATAGGATAATAACTTGTCGATGTTTAATTTGTACACATCTAACAAAAGTTATGATGCGACCACTCACAAATTCATCTATTAAATTAATTACAAATGTTCAATTCACATGCTGCAACTACTCGTACGTATGTTCTATACACAGACACGAACACGTACGTACCTACATACCTAGGGCAAATTACGGCCACCCCTGAGTTATGGTGAAATTATGAAAGCCCCCTCATGTTTGGGGTAATAATAGTCGTCCCTCAACTATGTATTATCTTGCGAAAAGATCCTTCCAGAGGTAAATTTAGGGATGTTAATTTGGTAAAACCGATCCGAAATTTTGGTACGCCAACATTTTATACCGTTTACCGAACTAAATATACGATTTGGTTTGGTAATATTCGAATTACATAAATTTTATCTAAAAACATTTGAAATGAGGGGTGGTTGTAATTACCCAAACAAGAGGGGTTTTTTCGTAATTTAGTCATACCTCGAGGGGTGGTTATAAGTTTTCCTACATACATATATACGTGTTAGACGTACAAAGCATTGTATACACACATGTTCGTAAAATGACAATATACGGTGGTGAGTCCATGAATTTGTTAGGAAATAGGAAATATTTTTTTTAGGATTTTTTTGCATTAATTTGAGATTTAGGTAGGCTAAATATTGCTCCATAAAAAAATTTAGAACTTTTTTTGTTTGCAAAACCAGAAAATAGGAAAAATAAAATAAAAAATTAGGACTTTTTTATAGTAATTTGGAATTCGAGTTGGCTAAATTAATATATAGGTATAAAATGAAGGATCTTTTTGCAATTGATGAGGGACTAAATAAATATATAGGTATATATATACACACGGATTTAACATAAATAGTTGACGATCTAGCCTCTAAAATATCATCCTTTTAGTATTAGTAATATATTTAAATGACCTATAGTTATATGAATAAGTCAATTGAATATAATTCATTAGGAATATATGGCTAGGAATTAAATTCGAGTAACGACAAATTTGCTATCAAAGTCTTTCATAATTAAAATTTTCGTTTTTCGGTATAAGTCACCTAAATTTATTTGACTCTTTTAATTAAGTAAACAAATTATTCATATAATGTTTAAAAAATAATTCCATTATTTATATTTTAAGAAAAAAAAATCATATTATTAATAAAAAGTCATATAAATACCACAATTAGTTCCTCAAATTTAGAACTTTAAAAAACCTGTGGCGAACTTACGTACGGGACAAGTTCTGGATAGATCCGATCGAATTGATAAATACATGCTCGCTATGTTAAGAAATTAACATAGATCGAAAAACTGAATTTTAGATGGAATAAGGATAAAATATTTAGATATTTAAGTTGATTAATTTTAGTAGGCATGAATTTAGGTTATAATTTATAGTATTTTAGATCTAGTGAAGTGATTCATGTGCTAATAATTAGAGAATCTTTCAACCTATTATTTAAAAATAAAATAAAAAAAGTTTGAGATATTAAAAAAAAAATTAAAAAAATTAGATAGATATACAAATGGGACCAAACATTATCATGTGGGCCCATACCAATTGGCTGCTGTGGCCTCCGAAAGTCGATTATTCGTTGAGCCAAAGACCAAATTAAAATATTTATCGCAATTTTATTTTATTTAATTTAATTGCATTTTGGTGAATTCAAAGGGCATCAAACTTTTCTCCGCAGCTCAACTGCTTTGACCCCTGGTCCCTATTTTCTTCTACTATTTTGTCATCATGTACTATGTATTTTTATTTTATTTTTTGACATTTTCTAATATAAGAAAAATATTTATTTTATTAGGAATCTTTTAATAAATATTCAGTATATATATTGTGTAATCATCTTGTTTCCCCATTTTTAATTTCCATTTGTCATCTTAAGTTTATTCAATAATAAAAAAAATATAGGGTAAATTACGTCCAACCCCCTAAGATAATGTTAAATTATGAAAAGCCCCCTCTCATGTTTGGTTAATTACATCATCTCACAACTATGAATCTTCTTACCCGTCCACCCTTTTGGTGTCAAAATTTAGTGGAATCTTCTAGATTATGTTTAATATTCTACAATTTTTACCTGTTTTACCCCGTTCGATATATCCATATTTTGAAACAAGATGATTATAAGATGTGTCTCTTGACTTGTAAATATCAGATTGTGGTGCATTAGTAACTGCATTTTTGCACAAAACGATTACAAATTAGAGAATATTTCACGGAATCTAGAAGCTTATGTTGAATTTGACACCATAAAGGTAGACGTGTAAGATAAATTCATAATTGAGGGGCAATTGTAATTACTCAAATATGAGGGGATATTTTGTAATTTGACCTAACTTTAGGGGTAACCGTAAATAATACTTTTAATAATACATATATTATGTTCTTCCTTAGAAATGTCATTGGTGATGCCAATGTGCAGTAGAAAGTCATAATTTGGAAAAAAATTAGCTATGAAAATTCTATTTATTGACTAATTAGTTGCACGATGTAAATACAAATTAGCGATCCTTAAGAAAGTCGTTGTTAAGCAATTAGAGCAATTAGTCTAGTGCATTTTTTTTTTCAATAACCGGTTCTAAAAGTTCAATTTCATTTAAGTACGCAATTAAAGTTGAATTCCACCACTAAACGTAACTCTGTCCCTTTCATAATATCTATCGTTTTGGATCGGTACTAGGGGTGAGTTCGGGACGGGATTTTCGGAATTCGGGATTTTCGGGATCGGGATTCGGGATAGAAATTTTAAATCCCAATCCCGTCCCAAACTATTAAATCCCGATTATATCGGTATCCCTAAATATTTCGGGAATCAGGATTGGGATCGAGAAATCCCATATTTTGCCTAAAAACTAAGAAATATTACATCTTTTTTCCATTAGTATTATTTTATACACTAAATATATTATATACATACTATTGTTCTTGCCTTATTTATTTTTACCACAAAACTTGGAACAAATAAAAATTTTAAAATTTTAAAATAAGTTGAAACAATATATTTTATATTGTATTTCTCATCTCCTTTACATATATATATATATATATATATATATATATATATATATATATATATATATATATATATATATATATATATATATATATATATATATATATATATAAAAAAAATAAAAATAAATATATATATAAATTTTAAATTTATTTATATATATATATAAAAAAAAAATATATATATATATATATATATATATATATATATATATATATATATATATATATATATATATATATATATATATATTAAATTTATATATTTAAATGAAAAATTATGAAATATATATTACTTTATTAATATATTCATTTTATACAGATATCCAAATTTTTTTTATTGAATGGATATTCGAATATTCCAAAATATTGAAAATTCAAAAAAAAAAAAAATTGTATTTCTTTATTTTAATATTTTAATATTAAAAATTTATTTATTTTTTTCAAAAAATTATTTGAATATTCGTAAAAAAATTGAGTTTCATGAATTTTTTTCAATAAATATATTTTGAAATACTGAAAATATAAATAAGATTTTTTTATTTCGAATTTATAAAATATTAACTTTGGAAATAATATATATACATGTGGTAATTATTTAATGATTGTGTAAATGTAAAATAGGAAAAAACTTAAAAACATCCATAAATAAAAATGCCACCTAATCAATTGGGGAATCCATCTCATCAATTGAAGTCCAACTAAGCAATTTTGACAAATGACATCATCATTTGCCACATGTCAATCATTGAGGGC
>NW_012194849.1:979411-995115 GCF_000504015.1 Erythranthe guttata
ACCCAAATCCCGATCCCAAATGTCCAGCCCTAATCGGTACACGCGTAATTAGAAAATTAATAAATATGTGTGGTTTTTTTGAAAAAAAATGTATATAATATGGTTAAAAATTAATGCATTATTAAAGTATTAAATTGTAGATAATATAGAACAAAAAAAATTCGGCACAACTAATTTGGAGATAGTTACTTCGACTTTGCAAATATTACTCCCTCTTTCATATATTGTTTGAGTCTTTGAAGAATTTTTTTGTCTCATATTATTTGTCACTTTACAATAAACAAAAAAAATTAATTGCACTATTTTCAATTTTACCGTTTATCACTCTTAATTAATTAGTTGAAAAACAATTAGTCACAAGGATATTAGTGATTTCTTATGTTTTTTTTCTATAATATATGCGCATTTATTGATTTCTTAATATGTGTGCAACAACAATAAATGACATATATAATGGGACGGAGCGAGTAAGCAACATGCATCATGTTACACCCGATCAATAATCTTGATAAATTTATTAGTAATCACACTAAATAATAGTTTCTTTCGGTCCCGATTCAATCACAATGTGCAAAATTATTATTTCATCAAATTAATACTTCGATAAATTAATAGAATCTTACTTGCTTGGACTATATTAATTTATAGATGTTTAACAGTAATCGTAATATTCATCGTTTACAGATCCAAATTTGGGTCTAAATAACACCGCGTTCTCTTACTTCACCAATTCAACCACCCGTTGCAGGTCAAATGTAACGTCTACTTCACCAAAACATTGTCAAGTTACTTTATTTTAAAAATTAATCAAGTTGGCATATGGATTAATCACAATTGCCTAAACTTATGAGAACAAGGAACAATTAAATAAAAATCCAAATAAAAATTAGACTTAGTTATTTATTAGTATTCAATTAAACTACGTGGTCCAAAGATTGCATTGGAAGCCGTACACTTGATTTCTAATTAAGCTAGTTGATAATATTTGTAACAATTAAATAAAAGTCCCAAGAAAAATTAGACTTAATTAATTTTATTAATGATGTAATCGATATAATCGTGGTCCAAAATGCATTGAAAGCCGTACACTTCGTTTTCACATATAATTTTTTTAATTTGTGAATTTTATTTTATTTTACATACATCACCCCTAATAAAGCTGATTGATATTATTTATAAAATTATAACAATTAAATAAAAAGTCCGAATAAAAATTAGACTTGGTTATTAATAAAGATTCCACCAATAATCAAACTTCAAGATGCATTGAAAGCCGTACAATTCATTTTTAATTTGTGATTCTTTTTTATGAATTTAGTCGATTGATAATATTTATAACAATTTAATAAAAGTCGCACACAAAAAAAAAATTAGACTTGGTTATGTATATTACTCAATCTATTTCTTTTTAAGTGTCGTTGTTCTTTAGATTTTCTTTTTAATATTAAGTGTCACTTTAGATTTTCAATTAATAATTTAAATATTATTTTCCGACTTTATCTCAACATTAATGATAAATTAATATAATTTGAAAACGAAAATGAAAATATAAAAAGCGGCTTGGTCAAATAAAGATTTGTTTTTACTTTTTACAAGTAAAGATTGTTTAATAACTTTCTTAATTAATGTGCATTGTCTTAAACAACACTTAAATGATTTCATCAATATTCAAATTTATAGCCCATTTTGACTAAATTTATTTTAAATAGCTGATAAGCTCTTACGTTCGATAAGTTTTTATAAGAACTGATTAGTTATATTTTCAGAATTAATTTTTAAAGTGTATTGAAAGGTGTTCACTGTATTTTCTAATCTATTTTTTTAATTTGTGATATTTTGTATACATCACCATTCACCCCTAATTAAGCAACTTGATAATATTTATAATTAAGTTAATCAATATTATTAAACTTGCACAATAAGATGTTGGTTGGTAGCTGTTTCATTGAATTTAAGTACTGAGCTTTTTATTATATTTGTTTTCCAAACCAATTGGTATATATAAATAATATATGCCTCCTCAAACCTTGGGTTTTTTTAATAATTAAAAATAAAATAGTTTGGCTTTTTTGTCTTAAGTAAAACAATTAAACCGAGCTGTATTGCGCGCTTTTTTCTCTCTCTTCAAAAACAGTGGGTAATTAAATACTAATATGTCATATAAGATAAATCCCAGTTGCACATTTATTTTTTAATTAATTGACTTTGCAAATTGCATAGTGCTTATCATTTTATCGAAATCAATGATGAAAAGTATATAAGTAAATTAAATATTTATTTTATCTCAAAAAAAAATTAAATATTTATTTTTAAGTTAATTCTACGAGTTATTGGAAATCGAAACAAGTTTTGAGTTGTTCCGTGGAACACTTCAACAAATTTAATATATGCAAATTATATTTACTCCCTCAGTTCCTTTATAATTGTCGTTGTTAGTTTGTGCACACGGATTAAGGATCTCAATAAATATTGTTTAATTTAAAAAAAAAAATATGTTCTTATACTAAAATGCCCTTGCCAATAATTAATGTGAGAGAGTGTTGGATATAGTTAACAAGGGTAAATTTGATAATTACACAATTAATGCAGTGTTGAAAATATAAAGTGACAGATAATATGGAACAAAAATAATTTAAAAAACAGACAGTTATTGTGGAACAGAGGGAGTAATAGATAGATATGAAAAGGTCTTTTTAAAAAATAATAATAATAATTAGTGGTTTATTTAGAAATTGATAGGACAAATCATAAGTTTTATCATGTAATTTTTGTGGCCGATCACTAAAAATCATTTAATAAATTAAATGAGTTGAGCTCGAGTTCGAACTCCTAAGCTCGATGAGTTTGAGCTCGAGCTCGCCAAATTTGACTCGAACTCGAGCTAGAGTTAGAACTCGAAAAATCTGATGAACTCGGTTTATTTACACCCCTAATTCGGGCTCCAGATACAACTAATTACGAAAATAGAAAAAAAAATAAGTGAAGCTAATATACTAATGTGTGTAGTTTGGACTCCCATAAAAAAAATAAAGAAAAAAATAAAAATTATTTGGAAGGCCGTGAAATTATATATACAGTATTTGGATTTCGAATTGGGCCTTGAAAAATATATTTCCCTGGACCTAAAGCCAGACTTAATTCAAATTAATCACATAATAAGTAGGATTAATTGCAAACAAACCCATTAACCACTAAGCTTTGTATAACTTTATTTTAATCTAAATATGGCCCGTTAATTAGTAATCAATTGCAAACAAGCCCAGTTATTTTGACTTATTAAAGCCTGCTACTGAAATATAGAAAAAAGCCCACACCAATCTTTATTTATTTTTTTCTCTTTTTTTCTTAAATAATCGGAATTTCGAAAGGTGGAATGAAAATAATTGTTCCAAATCGGAAAATCTTGGATCGTAATTGCCGAATTGGGAGAGTTCTAATTTTCGGTCTCCTAAAATTTAAAATACATAATAATATTGGTATTTTAAGTGTAATATTCGATAAGAAAATTGGAATTATTTAAGGAATATAAAATCGGATCGGAAATCGGAATCGTGTACAATTCCAATTCCGATCCAAATAATTTTAGAAAAATCGAGACTTGGAATTTCAGAATTCGGATTTAAAAATATTGTTTCAAAATCGAAATATTCACCCCTAATCCATGATGTAGTTATATAACTTATATTATATAAAAAAATATATTGAATATAGTGCAACTTATGGGAAGTAACAACAATTCTCTGAATTTATATAAAGTAAAACTTACCAAAAAATAGTGTTCACCATATATTAATAATTTTATTTCCGTTAATCAAATACTCTATAGTTTTATATAGTAACGTCTTCAAAATATAGGTAAAGTTGCTTCATTATTCATACAATTTCATTTACATATCCACACAATATTGATAGATAATAACATTGACCAGCTTCAAATTTCAGTTTGAATAATATTAATATTTAATACAATTTAATCTTGATCTCACAAATAAACCAACATAATTGTAGTAATCTTTCATTAATATTTCACTGACATCATATAAATTACTTACTTGCCCCTTATGACGTTACCTAATTTTAAATTACGTAATCAGGTGGTGTACTTTGAAAATGAGTCGTTTGGAATTTGGATTAGTCACTAGTCATTATTTAATGTAATAAATAAGATTTATTTGCAGCACAATATCCCTTTCTGGATTTTCTTAGTATAAATGGTAATTAAATTAATTGGGAATGTTAACAAGTGTAAGTAATGCTTACAACCCATTAATCCACTAAAAAAATAAAAATAAATAAATAAAATATTTAACGTTAACTCAATTTGGAATTGGGGGGAAGCAAAAGAATCAAACTCGACTAGCTTAATTTTTTAAATAACTTACTTGTACTTTTAATTAATCGATTTTGTATCGAAGTCGAGCTTCATTTACTATCGAACGGAATTGAGTGTTCAAATTTACTTCATTCTAGTAACAATACGAGCTATAAAATAAATTTCTAATAATTGATTTTGAATTAAATAATGAATTGAAAAATACTTGCTTAATTAAAAAATAAAATAAAAATGTATTTGTTATTATTTGTACACTGTGGCCTGAGCTTAATTACTAGAAAATTTAATACCATAAAAATAATAAATATATGTGGGCCCAGCAAAATACAAAAAAGCAGCCAGCCGGATAGAGAAAAAAGATATCGCTGAAAATAATCGGACATATAAATAACAAATCTAGAGAGAGAAAGAGAGGAGAGAGAGAGAGAGAGCAGTCGCAACACAACACAGTTCGTCTTTTACTTTTTCTTTTTCTTCTTTTTATTATTTTTTAAGTAACAGACGCACAGAAAAAAATGGAGGGTGGGGCTCAGCCGGTGGACACCATGATGTCGGAAGCAGCACCGCCGCCGCCACCGCCGCAGCCTCCGATCGACCACATACCGGCGACGCTCAGCCACGGAGGCAGATTCATCCAATACAATATCTTCGGCAACATATTCGAGGTCACTTCTAAATACAAACCCCCAATCATGCCCATCGGAAAAGGCGCATACGGAATCGTTTGGTACCGAGATTCTCACCTCTAACTTCGTCCTCCTTCCGATATTTATTATAAATAAAAAAAATTATTTAATTTTCTGAATTTTTTAAATTTTTTTGAATAGCTCTGCTTTGAATTCGGAGACGAATGAGCATGTAGCGCTGAAGAAAATTGCGAATGCTTTTGATAACAAAATTGATGCGAAGAGGACTCTGCGTGAGATCAAGCTTCTGCGCCACATGGATCATGAAAACGTCAGTACATATATTCTAACTATGTATTTAAGTATTTAATTTTCTCGAGAATAATTGATTTTTGAATTTGTGGTATTTTTTCATGAGATTTTATTTGTCTTCTGAAATCGGCAAAAATAAATCACTGAACTAAAGAAGCTATGGTGTTGTTTGGACAAAAATAGACATGTTTGAGATTTTAGGTTGTTCTCTTGTATGTGTGTATGCTTTTAAGTTAGGTGTAATTTATTGGAATCTGGTTTCTTTCTACTTTGTTTTCGTTTATTTTTTTGCCCGATTTTCTCGCCACGTTCTAGATTGTCAAAATCCTGGTTTCTGTTTTTCGAGTTTGGAGAAGATATCCAATGTTTTTCGTCTAGAAAACGGAAAGAAGCCTGTTAGATATCACGGACACTTGTATATGAAAATGCCTATTTATGCGAGCATATGATACGTGAATGTGATTTATTAGTTGGAAATGAGATTCGGATTGAATTATATGAGTTTGCTCGATTAAAAGTTCGTGGATATCTGATTATAGGAAAATGATCATTTTACCGAACAAGTTAAACGGCTAATTAAATGGTTTAGTTTATGGTCTGTTGAATTAAATGCCGTTTTAAGTCGTGATCACATGACACGTGGTATTCGTCGTTAGTTTAGCATTTAAGTAAAAACTTAGATCCTTTGAGTGATATAAAATACTAGAATTTGCGTCGGTTCTGAAGTTTCATTCATGAATATAGAACCAGAATAAAAGTTTACCGAAAGAAAACTCGTTTTAGCATTCACAGTTTCGTCGTGTAATTTCATTTCTGGTGCATTCTTGTTAGTTCTTACAATCAGAACTGACTAAATGCAGCCAATAAACATTTATTAATTGTGAAATTTATTCGTGACAGGTTGTTGCAATCAGAGATATAATTCCTCCGCCTCAGAGGGATGCATTTAATGATGTTTACATTGCATACGAACTTATGGACACTGATCTTCACCAAATCATCCGTTCTAATCAAGCTTTGTCTGAGGAGCACTGCCAGGTTCTATTTCAAATTCTACTTTTGAAAACCTTTTGTCCATGAGATATGTTTCGTTGTTTTTTTTTTTGTCTACAGAATATTGAATGTTTTGTATTCTGGTTCATATTGAAGTGACAGGAAATCACGTGCCTCCTTTTTTTTAAACTACTTAAGTTTTCATTTCATACTGAATTTTAGCTAAATCCATTTGTAGTTAACGTTACGGAGTCGAGAGCAATAATATCTAACCGGGGTGCACATAACAATAGTCATGTTTGAATTTAATGTACTGAATATTTTTTTGGTAATAATAGCTATTCCCCTGTGTTTGCGCAGTATTTCTTGTACCAGATTCTCCGTGGGCTGAAGTATATACACTCGGCAAATGTTCTTCACAGGGACTTAAAACCTAGCAATCTTCTCCTGAATGCAAACTGTGACCTAAAGATATGTGATTTTGGATTGGCACGTGTCAATTCGGAAACCGACTTTATGACTGAATATGTTGTTACGAGGTGGTATCGTGCGCCTGAGCTGCTGTTGAATTCATCTGATTACACTGCAGCTATTGATGTTTGGTCAGTCGGCTGCATTTTCATGGAACTGATGGACCGAAAGCCACTGTTTGCTGGTAGAGATCACGTGCACCAGTTACGCCTTCTGATTGAGGTATCCCCCTATTTAAAAAAAAAAATTCTCTAAAAAGAATCTCAAATAAGGTTATAATGATACTTGAGGAATTAAGTATTTGTTTGTTGTTAAAATTTTTATTTTTTATTATCTTTACTGCCCTGATATGTTTTCACACTCGACGATTTTGATAGCTTTTGATTGAAATATACAAATTTATTTTGAACTTCACTGAATAGATCAATCTGGACATGTTAAAGAGATATAATTGGTGTTTTACTGAAAGAAATTTGTTCAATATTTGTTTGTAATAATCTAGGACAACGAGAGTTTTATCGAGCCAATATCTTTTTGTCATAAATGCTGAAGTTTCTAATAAAATAGTCAATACTACGGCATAGTAATTCACCACATGTAGTGTGTCTATTTTTTAGTGTGTGTTTTCGGTGTAGTGTGTGTATTTTTTTAGTGTGTTTTCGGTGTAGTGTGTGTATTTTTTTCCAGTGTGTGTTTTCGGTGTAGTGTATGTATATGTTTTAGTGTGTGTTTTTGGTGCAGTGTATGTGTATTTTTTAGATTATGTTTTCGGTGTAGTGTGTGTAATTCTTTTTAGTGTGTTTTTCGGTTTAGTGTGTGTAATTCTTTTTAGTGTGTGTTTTCGGTGTAGTGTGTGCATTTTTTTAGTGTGTGTTTTCGATGTAGCGTGTGTATTAAATAGTAATTCACCGCATGTTATCCAAGATTACGATTAACTTTCCAACATTATCAGAACATGGTTTCTACTAAACATACATTGTTGTTGTACTCTATGCTTAACCGTTAGTAATTACGAGATTATTTCTTATGCAGCTGATTGGGACCCCTTCCGAGGCTGAGTTGGGGCTTCTGAATGATAATGCAAAAAGATACATACGGCAGCTCCCTACTTATCGCCGCCAATCATTCACTGACAAGTTTCCTCAGGTGCACCCTCTTGCCATTGATCTCATTGAGAAGATGCTCACTTTTGATCCTCGACAAAGGATTACAGGTAATTAACTTCCGCCTCTCTTTAATATAGTCGAATCTATGTAGTGCTTTTACCGAAAAATAAATCGATTTGGATGAATATTTTTCATTTTGATTTCTGAAATTCCTATTTCCGATTTTTTTTTGGACTGGGATTGGAATAAACATGAGATTCCGATTTCTGATCCGATTCAATTTTCGAAAATAATTCCGAAAATACCGATTTTTTTGGAAAATTTCACTTATAATATCCATATTATCATGTATTTTGTAATTTTTAGGTAACTTAACAATTGTAATTTTCCGAATTCCACCGATTACGATCGGAAAATTTCCGATTTTCAAACTAGTTTTTTCATACCAATTCCCGAAATTCCTTTTTTCTGATTTTTTTTGGAAGGAGTTGAATTAGATTTCGACTTCTGAAATTAGAGAAATTTGTGATGTGACACAAATACACAATAGATTAATATTCATTCCCTTTCTGTCAAACTTTTGGTTAATCAGTTGAAGGTGCGCTGGCCCATCCATACCTGAACTCGCTCCACGACATCAGCGACGAGCCTGTTTGCACCACCCCATTTAACTTTGACTTCGAACAGCATGCATTGACTGAGGAGCAGATGAAGGAACTGATTTACAGGGAGGCTCTTGCATTCAACCCTGCATATCAGTTTATGTGAAAGAATTAATTTTTATTTATGGGACAATTTTTTTTTTTTTTTTTTTTTTTTTTTTTTATGGGATTCTTTAAAGTAGCAGTGTTGTATGTGAACTTGTAATCGATTTCTTGTACATACTGGCTCATCCAGAACCTGTATGTGTATTGCCTTAGAATATTTATCGACTCTTAAATTCCGACATGGATACTTTAAGACCGTGTTTTATTTAAGCGACCAGCCGCACAGGTTTTGTGTTTGGTATGGTTTTGACTTTTGACTTTTTAAGTTTCCGTTTTGTCGAAACATTTTCTGATTATCGTTCCTCCCGATTTTCCATGCTTGCGATTTTTGATTTACTCAGAGTTTTACTAGTTAATGTATGTATGTTTATATTTTGTATTTTTGGCGTAGAATGTTACGCCATAGTCTACTTATCGCCGCTCTGGTGATGGAACGAACTGGCGATGCTCCAAAGTACTCGACCGATCAACCCGAAGGGATGGATGTGCGTGGGAAGTGCTTGTGTGTGAAAGTGAGAACGGGAAGGTGGTGGCAATACTGATCATAGTCCTCCCAGGTGGCCTCTTCATCGGGCAAACGAGACCAACGGACCAAAAGTTGTGTGGCCACAGCTCTGTTCCGTTTAACCATGCGGCGAACAAGAATCTTGACAGGCTGAAGAAGAACTTTGCTTGCTGCATCCGGTTGTTTATAGGTGTAGTGTGTGTTTTCGGTGTAGTGTGTGTATTTTATTTTAGTGTGTGTTTTCGGTGTAGTGTGTGTGTTGTGTGTATATTTTTTTAAGTATGTGTTTTCGGTGTAATGTGTTTAATTTTTTTAGTGTGTGTTTTCGGTGTAATGTGTGTATATTTATTAGTGTGTGTTTTCGGTGTAGTGTGTGTATATTTATTAGTGTGTGTTTTCGGTGTAGTGTCTGCAATTCTTTTTATTGTGTGTTTTCGGTGTAGTGTCTGCAATTCTTTTTATTGTGTGTTTGCACAGTGTAGTGTGTATGTTTTTTTAGTGTGTGTTTTTGTTGTAGTGTGTGTATATTTTTTTAGTGTGTGTTTTGGTGTAGTGTGTGTAATTTTTTCTAGTGCGTGTTTTCGATGTTGTGTGTATTTTTTTTAGTGTGTATTTTTTGTGTAGTGTGTGTGCGTTTTTAGTGTGTGTTTTCAGTGTAGTGTGTGTATATTTTTTAAGTGTGTGTTCGGTTCACAATCAAAATCACAAAAAACTGTATACTATACACAAATCTGGGATAAAATTGGTGGAACGTCCAAAAAACTATTTCACAATCAAAAATCACCAAAAATTGTAAACTATAGTACACTGATTTTGGGTAAAATTGGTGGAACGTCCAAAAAACTTTTTCACGATAAAAATCACCAAAAATTGTAGACTATAGTACACAAATTTTGGTGAAATTAGTAGAACGTCCAAAAAACTATTTCACGATCAAAATCACCAAAAACTGTACACAAATTTTGGGTAAAATTGGTGGAATGTTCAAAAAATCTTTTCACGATCAAAATCACAAAAAATTGTATGTTATATATAGTGCACATATTTGTGTACAAATTTTGGGTAAAATTGGTGAAACGTCCCAAAAAAAATTCACGATCAAAATAACCAAAATTTGTACAGTATAGTACACAAAGTTTAGGTAAAATTAGTGAAACGTCCAAAAAACTATTTCACAATCAATATCACCAAAACTGTATGCAATAGTACACAGATTTTGGATAAAATTGGTAGAACGTCGTAAAAAACTTTTTCACGTTCAAAATCACTTACAATTGTACGCTCTAGTACACATATTTTGGGTAAAATTGGTGGAACGTCCAAAAAAGTTTTTCACGATCAAAATGACCAAAAACTGTATACTATAGTACACATATTTTGGGTAAAATTGGTCGAACGTCCATAAAACTATTTAACGATCAAAATTACCAAAAACCGTAAGCTATAGTACACAGATTTCAGGTAAAATTGGTGAAATGTCAAAAAAAAACTTCACGATCAAAATCACCTAAAATTGGTGGAACATCGTAAAAAAAAATCACGTTCAAAATCACCTAAAATTGTACGCTATAGTACATATATTTTGGGTAAAATTGGTGGAACGTCCAAAAAAGTTTTTCACGATCAAAATGACCAAAAACTGTATACTATAGTATACAAATTTTGGGTAAAATTGGTCGAACGTCCAAAAAACTATTTAAATATTAAAATCACCAAAAATCGTAAGCTATAGTACATAGATTTCGGGTAAAATTGGTGGGACGTCAAAAAAAAAAAATCACGATTAAAATCATCAAATATAATACACAGTTTTTGGATAAAATTAGTTGAACATCCGAAAAACTTTTTTACGATCAAAATCACCTAAAACTGTTTACTATAGTACACAAATTTTCGGTAAAATTGGTAGAACATCCAAAAAACTATTTCACGATTAAAATCACAAAACTATATACTATATTACACAGATTTTGGATAAAGTTGGTGAACATAGACTGTATACTATAGTACTCAGATTTTGGGTAAAATTGGTGAAACGTCCAAAACAAAACTTCACGATCAAAATCAATAAAAACCGTATAATATAGTACCTAGATTTCTGGTAAAATTTGACGGAACGTCCAAAAAACTTTTTCGCGATCAAAATCATCAAAAACTGTATACTATAGTACATAGATTTTAGTTAAAATGGTGCAACGTCAAAAAAAACTATTTCACGATCAAAATCACCAAAAACTGTACACTATAGTATACAGATCTTGGTTAAAATTGGTGGAACGTCCAAAAAACTTTTCCAGGATCAAAATCACCAAAAATTGCACACTATAATACATAGATTTCGGGTAAAATTGATGGAACGTCCAAAAAAACTTTTTCGCGATCAAAATAACCAAAAATAGTACACTATAGTACACATGTTTTGGGTAAAATTGGTGGAACGTCCAAAAACCTATTTCACGATAAAAAATCACCAAAAACTGTATGGGTAGTACACAAATTTTAGGTAGAAGTGGTGAAACGTCCAAAAAACTTTTTCACGATCAAAATCACCAAAAATTATATGCTATAAGTACACAAATTTGGGTAAGATTGGTGGAACATCCCAGAAAAAAAAATTCACGATCAAAATCAATGAAAACTGTTTACTATAGTACGCAAATTTTGGGTAAAATTGGTGGAACGTCCATAAAAGTATTTCACGATCAAAATCACAAAAAAACTGTATACTATAGTAAACAAATTTTGGGTAGAATTTGTGGAACGTCCAAAAAACTATTTCACGGTCAAAATCACCAAAAACTGTATACCATAGTACACAAAATTTGGGCAAAATTGGTGGAACGTCCCTAAAACTTTTTCGCGATCAAAATCAACAAAAAAGTATGCTATATAGTACACATATTTGGGTAAAATTGATGAAACGTCAAAAAAACTTTTTCACGATCTAAATCAGCTAAAACAACATCCAAAAAATTTATTTTACGATCAAAATCACCAAAACCTGTATACTATATAGTACACAAATTTTAGTTAAAATTGGTGGAACGTCCAAAAAATTATTTCACGGTCATAATCACCAAAATATGTATACTATAATACACAGATTGGTGGAACATCCAAGAAACTATTTCACAATCAAAATCACTAAAAACCGTACACTATAGTACACAGATTTTGGATAAAATTGGAAGAACGTCCAAAAAACTATTTCATAATCAAAATCACCAAGAACTGTACACTATATAATACACATATTTTAGGTAAAATTGGAGGAATGTTAAAAAAATATATCACGATCAAAATCATAATTATTTTTTAATTAATTAAAAATTAATTAACGAGGACGGTCACTAATTTAAATTAAATATGACCCAGCCGAAACCTGGCCCAAATTGGAATCGGATCCAATTTTCAGAATGTTAGAGCCCAACTTAGAATTACTTGCTGGAATTATTATTATTATTTATTTATTAAATTAAAAAAAAAAAGATAAAAAAAAATCCCCAAGGATAAGAAAAGAACGTAGCAAATCCCCATTCCTCATTTCTTCATAATTTCTCTATCTTCCACAAAATTCAATCGAAGCTTGCAGAATTCATCAACAATGGCGCAAGCATTAGCTACTCCAGTCCTCCCATCACTCTCTCTAATCTCCAATTCCATCTCTCTCTCCCCCAAAAACTCCATCTTCTTCCCCCTCTCCACCTCTCTCCCCAAGGTAAAAATTAAAAAAAAAAAAGTTTAATTATTTCATTCAAATCAATTTTTTTTTTCACCGAGGTTTTCTAACACGAATGTATGTTCCTTTAATTTGAATAATTTTAATTTTGATTTATGAAATGTTGTTTAAGATTGGTGGGCTGAGTATCAAATGCGCGCGTGTGGGTGGTGTTGAGATACCCAACAACAAGCGCGTGGAGTATTCTCTGCAGTACATTCACGGAATTGGGCGCACCGCCGCTCGCCAGATATTGAACGATCTCAGCTTCGAGAATAAGATAACCAAAGACTTCTCCGAGGAGGAGCTCACCATTCTTCGTGACGAAGTTTCTAAGTACAAAATTGAAGGAGATCTCGTATGTGTTTTTTACTCCAATTTTTTCTTTTCCTTTAATCCTAAATTCTATGTGTTTTATTTATTGCTAAGTAAACATTTTCTACAGTAAGTTTAATGAAATGATTTATGTTGTTAATGAGGTATATGAATTATACTGTTTGGTTCATATCTAAGTATATCCAGGGTTTGAGTGTATCTCCGTTTTTTTGTAGTTACTCAATTTGAACAGTTATCGTTGTTATTTAGTGATTTTTGATTCCGCGGAAATCGAATTTGTTCGTTTTTCGTTCCTTTTGGATTTCTCGACCGCATATCTTGTTGTTCCATCTGCAAGTATATCTAGGGTTTGAGTGTATCTCCGGTTTTTGTAGCTATTCATTTTGAACGGTTATCGTTGTTATTTAGCGAATTATAGATTCTGCGGAAATTGAATTTGTTCGTTTTTTTTGTTCCTTTGGATTTCTCGATTGCAAATATATCCAGGTTTTGCGTGTATCTCCACGTTTGCGGTTATTCGTTTTGAACACTATCTCCGTGAAATATTGGTGAATTCTGATTAATCGGAAACTGAATTTGTTCGTTTTTTAATTGGTTGTAGAGGAGGTTTAACGGACTTGCGATAAGAAGGCTGAAGGAGATACAATGCTACCGAGGAGTTCGACACATTCAGGGATTGCCGTGCAGAGGGCAGAGGACTAAGAACAATTGCAGGACTTTGAAGGGTAAGAGGGTCGCCATTCCTGGCAAGAAGAAGAAGTGAGACACTCGGTTTGTTTTTCTTTCTCTGTAATTTGTAAAATGCCGTATTAGAGCTTTGAATCTGATTTTTTTTTTTTTGTAATCGAAAGCAACTACTTTTTAGACACGGAATTCTATTCGATTTTCTAGTTACCGATATTGCATTCGTATTTGTCTTGAAGAAATGATCAGCGTTCTTCTTGGATTAATTCCTTTTGTATTAGCTAATGTTTTGTCCTATAAGAAAGATATTAGTGGATGATTAGTTAGTGCGTTGATGGCCTTCTAATTTGACGAGTTATCGTAAGACAAAAATGTGCCATAGAAGTCGTAATATAGGATCGAATACGGTAATCTTGTGTATAAAGTATTGTCATTTGTCACGAATAATCATATGATTTAAGCAATAAAGAAAGTAACGAAAACTAATAAACATATAATTGATTGATTGGTTACGGTCGAGTTTCTCCCATTTCGTTGTTTTTCGTTAACGCCGGTTGGTTTCAAATGCCACAAAGCTCGACTGAGCTCTCTGAATTTCAAAATGTGGTGATTAACTTAATTTTGGGCCACAGCTTATGAATTTAATCGGGCTGCTTGCATTCTTTGCCCCCATTCTTTGTGGATTTTAAGATATTTTGGGCTTTTTTATGTTGGGCCTAAGAAATAATTAAAAAGCCCAATCCAAATAATTAAAGACAAATTAATCATAAAGAAAAAGATTCCTTAAACAAAAGAGTGGGATTAGTACATAAAACAAAGATAAAACTATGTTTCCATTTCACCCCAGCTTTTCATTTTGGAACACAAAATAGACTTTAGCTAGGGGGAGATAATGAAAACACAGTTACAAAATTCACTAAAACATGTTCTTCCAAAATACAACAAATTAAACAACCTACGCAAAATAACACACACTGTCGGTGAGAACGATATCGATCTTTAGCGAAACTTGCTAATGGATCGCGCCCTGTGAACAGTGCCAAGAACCACTGGCGGAGCTCGGTTACTGCCCCACCCGTTACGGGGTGGATCAAGAACCACCGGCAAGAAGTCCATATTATCGCAACTGAATATCGAATTCTCGAATCTCTTAATTAGTGCTTCTTTTCCCTGTTTTTTTTTCGAAATAAAAATATATAAAGCTCGATCAACTATATATTCGAACATATAGAACAGAAACTACGATATCGAAGCAAGACTTAAATAGTTACCTGAATTTTAGCCCAAGTGACCTCACAAATTTTTTTGGAGGTAATTAATTCGCCGTTTTTCGAAATCGATTCCCACTTAAAGTTATGAAGAATCCTCTTGAATTTCTTTGCAGCAGCAGCAGAGGTCAGGTTCACAAATGCATAACCTAAGTTATCTTTCCTCCTATATGTTTATTTTTTGTAATAAAAAAAAAAACACACAAATATTACAAATGTTGTATTTAAATAAATTATTAATTAAATTTTAAAAAAATAGAAAAAATTATTACCTAAAATCCATTGGTAGATACAGAAAATCGTACTCGAGAGAGTATTCCTTGCAATACTCATCCAGAAATTCCAACATGAATTCTCTCCTGTTCATAAATGCAATGCACAACAACAGAGCTTTAATTTAAAAAATTATCATGTTTCTTGAAATACTATAATTAATGATGTACTGTAGTAGTATTAATTAGCATGAATTAAGGAACATCAATTATTAGTTAATCACAAGTAATTAATGTGCATCATGATATTCATTTTAATGCATCAATTATTGCAGATATATATTGAGGCAACTGTTATTATTGCAAGCATCAC
>NW_012194849.1:995215-1039981 GCF_000504015.1 Erythranthe guttata
ATATTCGGGATCCACAAGTACGATGTATACACATCACTGATTTACATGACATGCATTACATTAATTAATTATTATATTAATGTTTCTGGATTCTGCCATTATTAATCCCAAAAGCTTCATTTTATTTATTTATTTATTGAGGTTATAAAATAATTTAAAATACCTCAAATGGTTAGGAATGTTCTTCATCATAACAGTTGTTTGTGATGAACGGGAAAACCCATCACCAGCCAACGGCGCCGGAGAAGGCGGCTGCCGGAGAAGGGTGGCGCCGCCGCGGCTGCTGGAATCTTTGTTCCTCCTGGGCCTCCATTCTTGTTTAGGAGAGGGCTTTCTTTCATCCAGGCGGCGAACATCACGTGTTAAATCGCCTCTGCGTAAACGAGGGGGTAGACGTAAAACCCTAGGGAATATTCGTTTGCATTTCCGGATCCGGGTCGGAATATCCTCCACCTCCTTCTCGTCACAGTAAACAGACATTGTTTCATCGCCGCAAATGGGTTCCGCCGCCGCCGGAAAAGATTTGTCGTACAGTACGTGGTGGTGTGGGTGGACAACGACAAAATATGGGTGGTGGTGGTGGTAGTGGGGTGGTATTGGGGTGATCATGAAGTGCACAACCATCGCCGCCTGCTGCGGCGGCGGAGAACGTGGCGATAGCATGAGATGTGGAAGGAGGGGTTGGTGGTGCTTCAGCGGCTGTGGTTTAGGACGCCACTCTAGAGCTTCTGGATTCAGGGGTTTCTTGCGGAGGTTGATGCACATGGCTCAACAAATTTCAGATCACAAATCTAGAGAGAGAAAGAAAAGAGGAGTGAGAGAATCAGGGTTTTTGTTAATGGCTGCCCCTCCTTTAATTTTGGCTTCTTCTGCTACAATATATATATATATATATATATATACACACACATGTATGTATATATATGCGATGATATATATATGGATGATGATCACAGTGAGAGTACCGTACACTCCCATTGGGTACTTCATCTATGTATTATATCATGCATATATATATATACTAAAATAAAATGGAAAAGTAAATTAGATAATACAAGTTCTTTTTCTAAACTGAATTTATATATACTATATATGAGATGTACATGGAATTTTCTACTTATTTATATTTCATTTTTTTTTTTAATTTTACTATGTGAATATGATCGATGTAAATTTATATACATAATATTTGTTACCTATAATTAATTGTTCAACATATGTTAAAATAACATCTATATATATATATATATATATATATGTATATATATTATTCCTTTCAATTCTAATTGGTTTTTTTGGACTAATGCATATGCATATCTATTAGTAAGATATGCTAATGAAGGTGCATTCATTACATTAAATAAAATATAAGAAGTGACAAAAATATCTCCTCTCCTTTACTATTTGTAATAAATTCTGATAGTGTAAGAGCAAAATTAAACACATAGGGGCAGTATTTTTAGTCATTGAATAATGGATAATGCAAATTTCTTTTATTTATTTAATTGAGTTTGGACAATGGGAATATTGAGGAAGTACGGTAATAATAGCATACATTAAATGCGTATATATATACGATCACAAGACAAAACAAATGAAGCTAAGGCGGCGGCAGGTGTATAAATAAATTGCAGCTTTATTTATTTGAATCAGATAATACTTACAAACTCTGTCTCTACACTCCATATCTTTTGCTGACACACTTCCACCCTTGTCAATACTCTCTCTTTATTCAAATAACTCCAATTTTCTTTTTCTTTTTTAATTAATAACACCACTATAATTATTACTATTATTTATTTTTATAATTTAGTTAAAATGTGTCTGTTCTGCTTTTAATAACAGTACCTTTTAGATTAAAAATAATTAATTTTGTTTTATTTTAAATTAAAAAAAAATAACTGTCAGATGATATTTTGCTTCTTTCAGTTTCCAAATTTTAAAAAATATTGTTTTTATTTATTTATTTAATTAATTAATTTCAAATAATCTTTATATGCTTTTGTACGTACGTTCTCTTGCATGAAAATTGGACTGTCTCTCTCTGCATAAAGATTCACTGTTCCCACTACTCCCACTTCTGATGATTAGGGTTTTTCATCAATTCATTATATATATATATATATATATATATATATATATAACATTTTCACAGACAGATTGAAAACTTGCTGTCTTTCTTGATTTAATTACCCTTTATTTTTTTAAATCATTTTTGGGAAATCAATGAGAAAATTAAATATTATATAATACTAGAGGACGAATTAAACAAAATAATGTGAATTATTGAGATAAATTCATGCTTCTGATCAACAGATATTTGCCTTTGATGAGTCCGTTGACTCTTTCCCTTTTCAGCTTAAACATTTCTCTGACCATCAAAAAGACGATATACAAAAGAGTGAAGCTGATAATACATACAACAAGCAATAAATATATATATATATATACTAGCTGCATGCTGCCAGATCATATAGATACAAAAAATATATATCATGTGTATATCTCACCGTTGATTCAATATATTTCTGTAACACAAAAACCAACACTATTACACTAATGATGTTTCAATCTCTTCCTCCAAAGTTCATCTTTTATAAAGATGATTATTTATAAATTAATTAGGACAATATTTTCATAATCTTTTATAAAGTAACACAAGTTACTAGTGCATTGTCACATGCCTTGCACGTGACTATTTCGTCTAGACTAACATCGAATTCAAACAGTGTACAAAAATTGTAATAAATTAAAACTGGTTATTTGAGGACCAATTTCGTGCCACAGAAAGTTTAAGGACCAAAATTAAAAACTGTATATTATATATGGACCAAAACTGTAATCATCCCTCATTTCCTTTGATATCTTCAAATCATATATTCATATTAATTCGTAATTCAACAGATAAATAAATTGTAAAATGCATAAAAAGATAGAAAGTGGGCTTTGACCAAAACATATTATATGTTCAATGGGCTTTGACCAAAACATATATTATATACACAATGGGCTTTGACCAAAACATATCATATGCTCAATGGGCTTTGACCAAAATGTAGTTGCACTTATTTAGTTGAGCCCAATGGGCTTTCATATTGTCAATCAAGTGTTTTAGTTGAGCCCAAATGGCCCTTCACTTTCAGTATTTAATTGAATTTCCTTTTTTTTTTAATTATTATTAAAAGGTTTTATTTTGTATATATTTAATTTTCTCGAGCACTTTAAGACACCATCATGGTCTTGCTTTGCTGTCTAATCTAATGAAGGTAGTTGCACAATTATGGCTCATAAAGGGTTGAATTATTTTGTTTAATTCATAAAAAAAATAGAAAAAAAGTTAAATAATAAAAGCAAAACTAATGAAATGGTTGGAGGTTGTCCCCCCTCTTGGAACCTCATGCTTAACTTGATGTTAGCCTTGTTTACATTCAACTTTATTACATTTCTCGTGCAGTCGACGCGTTATTTTACGAGGGCGAAGTTTATTCAGTGCACTTTGAGTGTTTGCGAATATTTTTATTAAATAAGAAAAAAATCGAATTCAATTCAATTACATATCTCGTTCAATTTGCAAGTTATTGTACGAGGGCGAAGTTTATCCAGTGCACTTTGAATGGATGCAAATTATGTTAAAAGAAATATAATTCAATTCAACGTATCTACTTCATCCATTATTTTCATCAATATTTCTTAAACTATTTTAAATAAATATGAAAGTAAAATTAAATTTTGACTATTTAATTTAGGTATATTGATCTAGAAGACGAATAAACCCTTTTTATAATTAATATGGGGTTGGAGAGTTGCCATTAAGTTAAGAATTAAGATCATGATTATGAATTTATTATTCCACCTACCCCAAACGTGACATTCAAAGGCATAACGATTAAAAATATAGTTAAATCTCTATAAATTAACATAGACGAAACTAGCAGAATTCTTTTAATTTACTAAAATATATAAATTATCAAACTAATAATTAAACACGGTTTCATCAAGGTTCTACTGTATTTATTAGGTTAAATTACAATTTTGGGCAATTAGAGAAAAAATCAAATAAAAAATGATGGAAATTCTTATTGCACTAGACAAGGTGCCCCCAATCATTCCACTCTTTAAGTTATAAATCTAGATTAATTACATGGTGTGGACATCATAAATCTTTTCCAATCTTGGAAGTGGACATGATTTTTTATTTTTTTTATTTATCTATTAAGAGTTTCATAATTAATTAAAAATAATAATCCTAATTATAAGCCCACCAAATATCATCACACTCAAGTGGAATATTGAGTACTCTACTATACAATACTATCGTAACCATAATCTTGTAGGCAAATTAGAGAGCACCATAATGAAATTTATTTTATTTTATTTTATTTTTCCACTCTTTGGAAATTGGAATTACCATAAATTCTACACTTTTGGGCCAATAAATTCAAATTAATGCGCACAATCGACACATATTGTGTGCTACATTTGATAATTAATTAATTAAATAAATTACTCCATTAAGAGCATTAAGATAATTAAAAAAAATAACGGCACAATAATTAATACCGACTTTAACTTTTCCACAATTAATGTCCACTTAATATTAATTAATTAATTAATTAATTACTCAATAGTTGAAGGCGGCCTTGTCTGGGTTTGGACAAGCCTTATGTTGGAAAATGCTTGCAATTCTACCCAACATATCCTTAATTTAATTTATTTATGTTGGCTTATACATCTTCATTGAAAGAGATCGACAACTAAATTGTTTTATTTATTTTTATTTATTTTATTTTTATTTTGAAAAATAAAAATGGTTGTAGAGATTATTAGGGGTTCAGAGTGTGAAAAGGATGTATAAATATTATTAAATGCGTAATTAAAACTATATATATGTAGGTATGGGAGTAATTAATATATATTTGAGTGGTGGATGGTGTTCATTATATAACTTAGCGTGCACGTCGACTTAGCTACGTGGATGTATAATTTCCCATGCATAATGTGAGAATATTAATTCTTATGCCAATTCATCATGTATATATGTGTCCCACTTATTTATTTAAATCTCTTTAATTCAGAAACATAACTGTTGGAAAATGAACGTTTGATTGCTGTATCTGTATATGTATGTGTATATGATTGAAACTGGAATTTAAACCTAGTGTGCATGGATCTCTACATATAATAACGTGTATGTGTGTGTGTATATTATATATATAATTATAAAGTGGAAAAATACAATGAATTTATAAGAATATTGTACATTCGAATTATATTTGGCATTTCCTTTAAGTTTACACCCAGAAATTCACTTAAGTGGCATGTCCAATACGGTATCAGACACAAAGCCTAAACTCAAAAATCATAGGTCTATCCTTCAACTCGCTAAGTCTACTCACAAGTACTCAGCCAATAATTAGCTCACGAGTTACCCTCACTCACAACCAATGCCGTAGATAGGAAACACAAAGAGAAGAAGAGTGAACAATGTTTTATCTCTATCTCTCGTGATCTTTTGTTTTATAGCACAAGAAATAACGATAAAAATCAACAAAGCCGCCTTCTCATTAATGCATTTCATGATACGACGACGAACATCGAAGAAAATCGTCGGAAAACAACATGAAAAAGCAACAAAGGTACAACAAAAAAAGGAGATATAGAGAGAAGTGGGGGCGAGCGAGGTCGCCGAACTTTTTTGAACTGTTTATCAAGATCAGTCAAACCACTTAAACCGGTCTTAAGTTGGCTACTTAGCCAATTCCAATATTTGGGTTGCTCAATTAGTAGTTTTATGGGCCCTAGTCACACAGAATAATACATATTGGGCCCATAAATACTAACAATATATATTAATAGATATTATTTTATTCTTATTTAGCGTTTCAATTTTTATTATGTTCACAATTTATATGTATGTCTTGGATATTCCTTTTGATCATTTAGCATTTCTGATTTTCGTATTGTCTTATACATGGTCGAGCCTTTTTTTTTTTTTTTTTTTTTTTATAATAAAAGTATACATAATAAATTAATAATAATGTAAAAGATATTCGAAAACCAAAATTAATTAATTCTGGATGAAATTGAATAATAGTGATGATAAATATAGTAGAGTATGAATAGTCTCTCTCAGAGAAAGAAAAACTGGACCGAAAATGATTAATCGAAATTGGACGTAAATAAAATGCAACAATTACACACAAACATATATATATATATATATATATATATATATATATATATATATATATATATATATATATATATATATATATATATATATATATATATATATACATATGAATTGTCTTTGTCATTGTTAACCTTTTCCTATCTACATTCACATTGCCCCAATTATATTGTAAAGACATAAATTGGTTTTTATTTATTTATTTATTTATTATTCTTATCTTCTTCTCTTATAGAAATGAGATTAATAACTTGTCAATTAATATTTGGTGCAAAATGTACATCGTTATTAATATTATCGATGAGCCAAGACTAGGGGTGTAAACAAACTGAACTCGAGTCGATCCTCACTGTTTCGGCGGTATGCGCCCATTTTTGGTACTTTTTTATTTTTTTTTATTAATATTATTAGGTTTTTATTATTATAAATTATAATAAACAAATTACAGAATAAATGAACTACAATTTTATTTTTATTATTTATATGAGTTTATCACTAATTTATTTATAATAAAAATAAATAAATTAAATAAATAAAGCTCACGAGCTGGCTCAACGAGTTACGAACAACTAAGAATAAAAGCTCGGACTCGGCACATGAAAAAGCTCGAATTCGCTAGCTTGAAAACCTCAAGTTCAACTTTTGTTGAACCGGCTCACCGAGTTCACGAGCCGGCTCAGCTCATTTACAGCCCGAGACAAAACCCACTAAGATACTACTTAGAGTCTTAGACACACAAACAAAACAAAAAATCTTGAATTATGGAAATCTGCTCCTGTTTAAAATATGATTAATACTAATGAGCAATAATTCTTACTTAGGAACAATAATTAAAAAATAAAGTAGCTTGCAAAGAAAGTCTGTTACTTAAAATTGAAAATTCCAAAGTGAATAAATGTCAAAAAATGGCAGATATACTGAACAAAGAATATGAAAAAGAAATCCCAAAATAGGGCAACAGCACATTAATCAAAGCTATACGTACAGAATCAATGCTAATACCAATTAAGTAATTCTGATCCCCAAAAAACAAAAAATAAATAAATAAATAAATAAATAAATAAAAAACATCATTAATTAATAAAAACACTGCTGCACCAAACAGTAACTATTTCAATGCCTGCCACTGGCCGCTCAAATTTAAGGATAAATAATTAATTTAGTACCAAACAAGCCCCTGTAATATCTTTATTTGTCCAATTTATATTTATATATTGAATTTAAAAATCAAATCAAGATCTTTCGTACAACTCATGTAATCTTGTAAGTGAGGTTTTTATTTTATTTTATTTTTTATTTTTATTTTATTTTTTTAAATTAATAAATATACTTTTCAGGCATGAAGTGCAAGTCCAAAAGTGAAAGTATTTCTTTATCTGGTTATGCAAAAACCTGAGCATCTATTCTTTCAACGTAACACCATTGTTGAAACTAGCAATTAATTTTCTACAGATTTTTTAATATTGCACGAAAACATTTATTGTTATTATTAGGTTGTTTTAATTAATAATGAATTAATAAACTTCATAAATTTTCAAAAAAATAAATAATTTGAATTTTTAAATTGTAAAATTTGCATTAGGGTTTCAAAAGTATATAAAAATAGACACTGACACTTATATGCAGGACAATCAAAAAATTGAATTGAGTAATGCATAATTAATAATTAGATAAGACCATATATTCAAATCATTGACCTAAGGGTAAAAGTGCATGGCACGTTGTTCGGGCACTTCATATGGTAAATAGTGTATAATTTATTCATGTGTAATTATTTTAATTGGATTAATTATGTGCTTAGGAACTTAATTATGACTAATGTACATAGGTTTCCACTAATTAAGTTGTACGATTAACTCATAACTGGAAACATGGGAAGTCAAATTCCACTTAAAATTATTAAATTAAGTACATTCTTAACAAGTGTGTGTTTTTAGCTATAGTTGATAATTTGACTTAATCACTATCATTGAATAATCGGTCTTGAGCTTGAGTTGCAAGTAAGGGTATAAACGAGCTGAGTTTGAATTAAGCCTGACTGTTTTGGCGAGCTTGAGCTCAACTTCGAGTTTTATATTTTGAGCTCGAGCTCTAGCCTGAGCCCGTTATATTTTGTGTATTAGGTTTTTATCATTATAAATCATGATTTCATATTAGTTCTTTCATAAAAAAAAAGTTTGCGAGCCAGCTCAACTTGTCATAAAACAACTAAAAGTAAGTTCAGACTCGACTCCTCAGAAAACTCGAGTTCGAGCTCCAAAACTTCTACTTTGAATTCGATTTTTTGTCGAAGCGGCTCAGCTCATGTACCACTTGAGCAATAAGGTGTGAGGATAATATCTACTAATATGCAATTTGCAAAAACATCTAAATCATTGACCAAAAAAAAAAATACATGTAATGTAACTAATTGACTTCCACAAAAATATTGGAAATAATGTTATGACACTATAATTCTTATCTTTTGTTTGTCAATATCTATTTTAGGGGAGTCAAGTTAGATGCATTTGCATGACTCCATTCATCTTATTTATTAAATAATTCAACATTTTATATAAATAAATATTTTGAATAGTATTTCTTGAATAATAACGCCATCATCCACCACACATTAATAATTATAAAAAATGAAAAAAAAAAGACCAACCATTTAATTTCCTTTTGTCAAATCATATTTAATTTCTGAATATGTCCCAATAAAATGCCCACCTCCATATTAATATCACATGGCCACAAACTACATAACCCTCTACAGCTATTTAATTAATTTTATTTATTTATTTATTTATTTTTGGGTTTTTTTAAATCCCATTTTTGCAGTTATACTAAATATTGGATATTTTTGTGTACATGAGTCATAATAAGTTGACACGTTTCTACGCAAACCTCAATATAAATTTCTTTTGTGCAATTATTGGTTCAAATTGTTTAAGTTGTAATTGATTTTATATATATTTTTTAATAAAAAATTAGGAAATCAATTCTTGATATATTGTATATTTTGTCTACATACGTATCAGATGTAGAGCTGGCAAAAAGATTAGGTTGACAACAAAGCATATGCATGTCAACTGTATAAGGTTCGTGTACCTATTTTTATAATTATTGTAATTACTACTACTATTAATTTATTATTATTGTTATTAATGTTACTACTACCACTATTATTATATATATTACTATCGGTATTATATCGAAATCCAAATAATTGCTTGAAAGAGAACCAAGGTCCACCAAATTAATAATGGCTTGAGAAAGATACTTAAAATGAAGAAAATCAAGATTCAAGTGGATGGCATTTTATTTTATGAATATACAATGATAACTACTAAAAATACTTAGGGTAAATTACGGTTACCCTTCCGAGGTCAGTCAAATTACAAAAAAAAACATTCATGTTTGGGTAATTAATTACAATTACTTCTCAACTATGAATCTTCTTACATGTTCATCTTTGTTGTGTCAAAATTAATGAAATTTTCTAGATTACGTAGAATGTTCTCCTATTTGTAGTCGTTTTACCCCGTTCGAACTCCACTTTTTAAGACAAGATGTGTCTCTTGGCTTAAAAATATCAGTGTGTCGTACATCAGAAACTGTATTTTTTCACCAACCGAGTACAAACTAGAGAACATTCTACGGAATCTAGAAGATTCTGTTAAATTTTGACACGATAATGAATGACATGTAAGAAGATGAGGGGTTAGTTTTCGGTGTAGTTTACCCTTTTATTTATTATTATTTTTCTTAATGAAATAGTCTAGGGTTAATTAATTAGTTTTAATTTTAATCTAGGAGAAGCAAGATTCAAGACTGACAACAATATTAAACTATGTAACCTCGTCAATATTCGGTTGTCGCCTAACAAATTAATACAATTTTCTTAATTTTATTTTCTTTATTTTTTATGGACAAATTATTAATATAAAATGTTTAATGAAAAATAAAATAAAAATAAATAAAAAAGAAAAAATTACAGAGAGCCATGCTTAGGATATCTGAGGTAATAGACAAGAGAAGATCCCATAAAAAGAGATCCTAAGGTCAAAAAGAGGAGACAAACACTACTGTGTCTTTGTATACAAATCAATGGGCCCCACCAAACTTGAAATTGACCAAATTACCCCCGAGGAATTCATTTTAACTGAGCCCTGACACGTGGCAAGTGTGTTCTAGGTTTCTGAATTTTTGAGAGGGGGACCAGATATTGGGTCAATGGTCTGCATTTGCTATATTTTTTAAATTAAAAATAAAAAATAAAAATAGTCTTATTTTCATTTAAATTAAAAATAATAAATTAAATCTACAGTAAAAAGAAGAGGGTGGGTGTATTCATAGTAAACAAAGTAGGCAAAAACAAGAAAACACCACCTTGCTTTCTCTTCTTTTTATGTGTTTTGTACACAACAAAAGCAACTCTCTCTCTCTCATGTTCTAGAGAGAGAATGAGAGTGACAACAATAAATATGAAAAAAGTTAGGAAATATTACAAAATATATTTCATAAAATATTCAACTTCTTTTTTTTTCACTTTGTAAGCTAAGCTGTACACTTTGATTATTCAAATCAACCCCTCCAATAATAAATTTTGAATCTTTTTTTTCTTGGAGAAAAACACACACAGATGCTCTGTTCCCTATGCCTATCTTTCACATTCCTTTGTGCTTACACCAATAATTTACTCTTTAATTAACAAAATTATAATCAACCCCACAAAAAACCCTTTTTTCTCGCCCCCACCCCCAACATTTTCATTTACAAAAAAAAAAAAAAAAAAAATTCACCAAACTTACATCCACCAAAGCTGATCCTAAAAAAATTCAGCTGCCAATATATCTTCGTCGTCTCTTCGCCGAGTCGCCGGCAATACCATATATATGTAGCCGGGAATCTTCAAGATTCCTTCAAGAATCTAAAGATACTCATTTCTTTCCTTCGGAGAATTCCTTTTCACCTATCCTCTGTAAATACTCTCCCGACAAAATCTCGAAATCGTTTCGAATACAGTTTCGGATCGACGGCCGAGATTGAGGTGGGGTCCACTTGTAGCGACTTGTAAGCGTGTTCGAGCTTCTTGCTGATGTCGTAGTCTTGCAAGATGTCGATTATCCCAAAGTAGAGGACCACTTCGTAGGTTTCGCTGCTGTGCGACGATGCGAAGTTGCTGAATCCACTACCGTGATTGTAGTGATTGAAATCGCTCCTTCGAGCTACTCGCTCTGCTCGTGCCGGCATGTTTGACCCTAATCGGATCAACGGTTTCCTGATAAAAAAAATTGTAGATTTAAAATCGAATCATTAAAAGTAAACTACTCTAAAATATTGCCACCCCCTAACCAAGAAAGGTCGTGCCAATTAATTCAACGAAAGAAAATTAATCATCTTTAACCTAACTCTATTAATTACGAACCTGCCAGCTAAAACCCGGTCCATATCTTGTAATTCCGCTTCAAGAAAACGACACCCGCGCATAAACTTTTCGTTTTGATATGAATCACTCTTTCCTGAAAAGCCAAAAATCGTATAAGCTGCCATCTTCACATTTGCACAAATTAAAATGTCAATCAAGAAAAAGTTAATTAATTGATATAGCGAAAATTTACCTCTGCGTAACAGAAAAGGTGATAACCCGATTTTGTCCCCGGTGCTATCATCGCGAAAATGAAGACCAACTAAGAGACTGTAATCCATGATTCGTTCTTTCTCCAAGAATTCACAATCCCGATCGATTTGTCTAAAGGAAACAAATTAAAAAAAAAAAGTCAGAATAAATTCCGTATTGATAAAACAGAGTAAAAGAGACTTAAATAATCGTATATGCTTACTTGATAAGTTCTTGATACCAACTGGTTTCTAATCGAAACACGTAGTTCAAATCAAGATCCTTTAAAGTTGTGGTTTCGTCGATTTCTCCATTAGGTCTGCCTGTCGTTCGGCCATGGGAAGATCCTTTCAAATCGAACCTTCTATGAATTCGATACTCCGAACAGAATAAATTTCCCATCACAATGAATCGAGTCTAGTTCGACAAATTGATATATAAGTTAGTTTATATGGCAAGACTGTAAAAAGTAAACAGCGAATGAAAAACTTTGATCGAAATTAAGTTTATACCTTGACACCGCCAACCGGTTTGACACAATGGACTCCGTAAAATTTCGTCACGAGAGAATTTTCGTATCGACAGACGTGCTTGTGGTAACTTCGAAGCATCTTGATAAGCACCTGAAAACAAAATTTACCATGCATCAAAATTTGAGATCAACCCGAAACTAAATCGAACTCAGATTCGGCGTAGAAGTCAAAACCAACCTTGACTTCCGATTTCTTGACAGTTTTGATCATAAACCGATCGTCCTGCGTCAAGTAGAAGAAGCTTCCGCTTTTGCCAGGCGAAGAAAGTTCTCTCAGAGCATCATTCCCACAAATCGCTAACATGTAATCGGCAGGGTCTACTTGAAAGAGCTCCCTCAAATGTCTGATAAACCCAAACCAAGAGTTCACAATTTTAGAACACAACTCGAAACAATAAAACTCGAAAGATATTAATTAGCCAATTGAAATTCAAGAAAATTTTAATTACCTAAATACCACAGGGCAATAATCCTTCCACCGAAACTCAACCGACTGATGTGGTGGTGTGATTTTCGAACCTTCGGTGGGAAACCTAGTCCAAAACTTCTCGTTGGGATCGAAATCACTATGCTTAAGATCCCTCTGTATCGAAGCATGCTTCCCCACAGAATACCTAAATAACAACATAAACCAATTCATTAAAAATCAAATCGCAACACAACACCATAAAAACAATAAACCCATTACAATCAACACTAGTTTAATTTAGTTTTTTTACCTAATACCCAACTGGAGATTGAGCATCAGATCATAATTCTTGTGCCCTTTCGAAATCGTCTGTCCGGGCTTCTTCGCTTCACCGCCACTAAAACAAGGGTTTCTCCGAAACTGCTTAATCCCATCTCTATTCAACGAAAACCCATTCGTGTACAACATCGACGCCTCCACATTATCGATAATATCGCAAGTGATATCCCCCGCTTCGCCATCCGATTCCCAGATACAAATCCTCGGAAACGCCCTCTCCGCAACCCCACTATCCACCGACGACCTCTTCTTACCCACACCACCACCAATCATCGCATTCATACTATCTTCCCCAACAACCATCAACGGCGCAGATAACTTATGACTGAAATACCCCTTCACACCATCTCCATTTACAGCATTCTTCCCATTGTGTGAAGGGTAAAAAGTGCCGTTCAAGATTTGCGCCTTGTTCGTATTTTTACAAGAACCGCTCGACCAGCAGCCGATGTAGCAGCTACCGTCCGGCCACGTGAAAACCCCGTGCCCTTTCGGAACGCCGTTCTCCCAATTCCCGTCGTACCGATTCCCATTGTTCCAAACCAAAACCCCTCTCCCATGAATCATACCGCTCTTCCACTCGCCGATATATTCATTCCCGTTGCTCCATAGATACCTCCCTTGCCCATCTTGTAGATTCCTCTTCCACTGCCCTTCGTGGTAATCGCCGTTACTGTAATGCTTAACGCCGTAACCGTGCTTCCGATCCCCAGACCAGGAGCCTCTGTACATATCGCCGTCCGACCCGATAAAAGTACCCGCACCCTCCATCCGACCCGACTTGAACTCGCCCTCGAAAGTGGCGCCCGACGGCCAGGAGAATTTGCCCTTGCCGCTAGCTTTCCCCTTCTTCCAATCGCCTTCGTACATACATCCGTCTTTCCAGAGGTACTTGCCCGATCCGTGGGGGGTGTTGTTCGAGAATGTTCCGATGTACAGATCTCCGTTCGGTAGGTGTTTCTCGAGAATACTGACTGGGTTGCACTCGGTTGCCGAAGTGGGTGTCCCTCTCCCGCAGGTGGCTTGTGATTTGCTTCGAGGAACGATGATTACTGATCTCGGCGTAGTGGTGGTGGTTATGCTGGTGGGATGATTATTATCGCTTAATCTCTCCTCTCTATCGAAAATCTCCCCATTTGGCTTTGTTCGGAAAAGTGTCTCCGGCATTTTTTTTTTTTAATTTTCCGTTTTGAATCCAGAGATGAAACAAAGAGGGGTTTTCAGTATCTGGGCAAGCAAAATCTTGGATGGGTTGTTGGACTCAACGATGGCCGGAAAATTTTACAGACGGCTGGGAAATACAGCTCCGGCAGCATTATCCGCCGGCCCTATTTTCGTAGAAGAGAGAGAGATTGGGTTTGGCTTGTGAAGGGAGAAAGAATAGCTGGGGAATCCTAACAAACAGAAGAGTAGAGGAAAGGTTTGTAGAGAGAGAAAGGATGATGAAAGAGCTGAATTGAATAAAAACAAGAAACTATATAAAAAGCATAGAGGACAAAAAGAAATGAAGAGAGAGAAAGAAGAGAGAGTGAATAAATGGTGGAGTGCGTGTAACTGTGTGAGAGAGAAGATTTTGGTAAAATAAATTAGCCGGCGTTTGCATTTGTTGCACTGTTTCAGCTCACAACATTGGGAAAAACGTTTTTTTAGCTTTACCCTATACTATACATACAATCTATACATACACACAGCACTGAATCGTCGTCGTCCCTACTAAATATATTCATTTTTCCCACAGGCGGTGAAATGACGAATATACCCCTCCAAATAGAGCTGCTAAACAGTTACCCAAACAGAGGAATATGTACTCTGGTTTTCATCGTGACGTGACGGCATAGCCTAGGTAGTGAAAAAGGGCACGACAGGTCATTCGCTACTTGTACTAAAATGCCCCCCTTTTTGCTTTTTATTACCAAACTGCCATTTTCTTTTTTCTTTTTTTTATTAATATGTTAATAATGTCTTAGGTGAACCATCCAAGGTTTGACGATTCTTTTACAGCTTTGGTGCTAGGAAAAGCACTTTTTCAATTTTTTTAATTAATATAATTCCAGAATCCAAGTTTGGTAAATTAATAAAAGTCTTCATAATTTTATTCTTAATTACTAATTTTGAATATATATATATAAAATATAAAATCCGGGTTTTAGGTTAATTATTAATTATTCATTAGCATTGTTACCTAATTGAGTGATTAAGAAGATGGGTGGTAAGCTAATTAATTAATATTAAATAAATCGGATCCCAATGATCCAAAACAGCAGCATAATTATGCATAGTGGCTATCTGTAATTACACAATGTCAACTTTAAAATAATACTAATTGGATTAACATCTCAATTTATAATAAACAAAATCAGCTGATCTGATTTCCTCTGATTGGATGAATTTTCCTAATTTGTAATCCAAATAATTTGTGTGGCTAGAAAAATTACAGCTACATATATTGTGTGATGTGACAAATGTTACTAAATATTTTACACCTATAAAAATTGACCAGTTTCTATATTTTTTAAAATTCAGACCTTATAATAAGATGAATATAATTTGTTTTGTTTGTAATTTTTGTTAAGCTGAAAAAAAGTTATTGGGCAATCCTAAAAAACTCTAATGGTATTTTTTTCTATTAATTTCTAACTATAATTTTTAACAATTATTATAATTAAAATTAACCCCTGAAGAATTCTATCTTATTGGTACTTATATAATTATTTATTTTTAATGTTTTTTCTCTACTAATTTTTTAACTATAATTTTCAACAATTATTAATCTCCTATTTTTTATCAATGTATCTTAAATCTTAAGAAAAAAAAGCTAGAAGTTCGATTTATTAAATCTTAGTCTATTTATTTGGATTATAAATCTTAATATGTAAGATTTAAAAAAGCTAATGTTATATAAAATATGAATAATACTACATTATTAAATTTTACTATATTAGTGTACTATATTTTCTTATTATATATTAAATTGATTTTTTTTCACTATTTAAATAATATCCCGTGCGAAAAATGATAGTATATATAATAATAAAATATAAGATAAAACCTAGGTGGAGCAAGTGTGGGGGCCCACACTGTGGCCCACTTTTACCTATGTGGGCTGCCCATATTATTGGAGCTTTGGACAATAGGCTGTAATGCCACTAATTGTCATTTTCAACTCTAATCACACCATTTTTTTAATAAAAAATTAAAATTAAAAACTCTAATTACACCATTTTACATTAATTTAACTAATTTCTTTATACAAAGGTGGTTTAATCAGGTTGGTAGATAATGTAATTATATATATGTATGGGATTAGTAGTAGATCACCCATAATCATGGATCCTAATTGGCGATTAACACGCTTGCTTCTTCAGCTAATTAATATCCATTTTATTTTAATTTTTTGGCTTTTAGTTTATTAGTTCAATGTCAAATATAATACATTGCACGGGCACATAAACGGCTATACATAAAAACGAAAACGACATGTGCAAAAAATGGAGATGCAGGAACTTTGAGGAAACGTGTGAATATCAAAAGTATAGGTTATAAATATGCTATATAAACTAATATAAGATTTTATTTATTTATAAATTCTTTTTATATATTTTCATACAAATATATAAAAAGTAAATATTATTATGAAATATCAGTATATTATGTAAATAAATAGGGAAGTAACAAAAATATATAGAATTCGCTATTCAAACATGTCTTTAATTTTTCATAAATTGCATAATGGCCCATAAAGTGTACGTCATGTGTCCTCGAGTTTCGAACACGAAACTTGTCCGAAGTGCGGATACGTTAAGTTGAAATTTATGTGCTATTCTTATGAGACTCAAAGTTTTCAACGATTTAAGTCGAGAAAAAAAAACGTTTCAACGATTTAAGAGTAGACAAATATTCACGCTTTAATTAATTACTAGCCTAACCCTTAATATAGGATCAATAACAACTCAATTTACATTATAATCACCTTGAAAATGTGAGAATTAGCATCTCCCCTCACTATATAACCTCTTCAATTAAACCCTAATAATATATGATCATTTATTCTGCATATCTAACTTTTTTCTTCATCTCCATTTGAATGAATTAAATAAAATTAAATTCATAAAGTCATAAAATTAAATAAAATTATTATAAATATAAGTTTGTAGAATTAGTGGAAGAAAATAAGGCCAAGTTTTAAATAGAAGGGAGCCATAGGTATTGTTTATAGAGTTGTCTATTTTCATAGTTAGATTGTGGTGGTGATGGTGCATCATAAATTCTATTTGAGCCACCTCTTATACTTTCATAAATTGAACATGACCCCCCTATTTATGATTAACTCTAAATGGGTCACCATTTTAAAGATCATATTAATGACTAAGGCCCCAAATGTCTTATAGATGCTAAACGGATGAAATATCTGTTATATTTTTTCTATATTTTAATTCACATACAGTCACTTGTGAGTTAAGATTAAATTACGAAAAACTTTTTTATGTTTGAGTAATTACAATTACCCATCAACCATGTATTTTTTTTTAAACCCCTCATTCGGTAGGTGAATTTAACACCGTAAGGATGAACGTGTAAGATAATACATAGTTGAAGATGATGATTGTAATTAGGGTTGTGCGTTGGTTGGTTTGATTAAAAAACAGCCATAAAACCAACTCAACTCATCCAACCAACTTTAGTAAAAAGTGGAAACCGTTATCGACCCAATTTACATAGATTGGGTGATGGTTGAAAACCAATTTAATGGTTTGGTTGATGGGTTATCCATCTAAATATTTTTTAATTTTTTTTTTAATATTTTATTAGTTGTTACAACTCTATATCTTTTATAAATTAAATATAACTAGTTCAATAATATTCAAATAAAAAAAAAATCAAAATATTACGGGCCATATGTAATGCAATTAAACATAAATGTTCAACAAATAATAATCGTCCAAATATTTAGCATGTATGTCTTAAAATTAAAATAGTTTAAATTAGATAATTATGTTAGATTTATTGCTTTTAGGATTTTGGTCAATATTAGACAATTTAATAAATGTGATATAAAATAGAAAATTGAAATTAAAAATATTAAACATTTTAAATAAAATTAATAAATAATAAATTAATAAACAAAGTTGGTTGGCCGATATTACTCGACTAACCAACTTTTTAGCATATTAGAAATCATTATCGACCCAACTATACATGAGTTGGTTGACATTATCGACCCAACGTAAATGGGTCGGTTGATGGTTGATTATCCATCACAAATTATGGGTCGCGTAATGAGTTGGTTGATGGTTAAAACCGATCCATGCACAACCCTAATTGTAATTACCCAAATATGAGTGCTGTTTTTGTAATTTAACCTTACTTCAAGGGTTTTTTTTTTTCTTGCAAACATTTTGCTATCATACTGTAAATCATATTCCTTATTTTCAGAAGATATCACCTCAAAATTATTGAAATAAGAACCACTAAATCTATTTTCAATTTTTAATTTATTATTAATCTTTTACATGTATCTTTGTTTCAAATTCTTTTCACTATTATTCTAGGCTTTCATATACAAAAATTTTGGAAAATTAAATAGATATATTTCCTATATCAGGTAAAACGAACAGTATGAGGGTGAATTGCATTTTGCACCCTGGAATAATGATTGGCCCTTTGCACCTTAAATTTTAAAATTAGCAAATTACACCCCTAAATTTGCATATTTTATGGCAAAATGCACCCTACACCTCTGCCTTGTGATATTCTAACAAAATCATCAATATATCGCGATATTTTAGCATTTAAATATAGGGGAAATATGCAATACCCCCCTCAATTGCAAAATATTTTGAACTAAACCCAATTGACTATTAGAGACTTTTGCCTACACCCAAGTTTCATTCTTAATTAGTGAGACCCCCCTAACCAGATATGATAAGACTAAAGTGCCCTTATGTGATTAGGTTTTTAACGTGATTTAATTTATTTCAGTCTTTCATTCTTCCCTCTCTCTTTTTCTCTCTCTCTCTCTCGTTCTCAATCTATCGTCTTTTTTTTTTTCTTTTTTTCTTTTTCCGTCTTTTCTGCAGATCTGTATACCGTCGGCGCCCTCCTTCATCTTTTTCACACCACCGCCGTAGTCCACTCACCATAGCCACCGTTGTTCGTGCACTCGTCATCGCCGGAGCAAAAAATACCTTTCAACTGCCGGTCGGTCGAAATCTAATGAAAGAGGCCCTCATCTGTACAAGTGGTGGCGGCGGTGCCTCCACCACCTCGTCGCCGCCCTTCGTCGTATGCATTACATGGAGATTTCACTTTTTCATTTTCTCTCGATTTCTCAGTTTTTTTTTTTTTTTTTTTTTTTTTTTTTTAAGATCTGTTCACCACCGCCACCGTAGCCACGTCTCCACTCTCTATGTCATTCACCGTCGTTTTCGTCGCCTCCCCCTCTCTCCTTTTTGTTATTTTTGATTTTTTCTTTTTTTTTTCTCTCAAAATCTGAAACAGCAGCATCAACGTGACTACTCTGGTTTGAATATGACTATTGTTGATTCACTCGATTAGTGATTTATTATTTTCTCGTGTTCGTTGTTTCTCTCGATTTCTCTCTATTTACATCGTCATGTCTCCACATAGATTTATACACAACCATTATCGTCATCGCTCGTTGCCGTCGCCTCCTCCTTCGTTTCCACGTAAGGCTCGCTTTCTCTTCTTTTCGTCATCTATCTCATTTTTTTTTTTTTTCCAGATTTGTCCATCACCACCACCACCGTCGCCGCCTCTCTCACTCTCTTTCCTTCACCGCCGCCAGCATCGCCGTTGTCGTCGACTCCCCATGAATCTCCTTCATTATTTTTATATTTTTCGATTTTTTTTCCAGGTCTGAACAATAGCAGTAACAGGACTATAGTCATGTTCGAATATGACTATAGTCATATTTATGTATTTTTGCGTTACCTGATATGTTTCGATGTGTTTGTTATGGTTTCAATGTGTTTTGTTGTGGTTGAATTGAATTCACATAATATTATGTGATTTGCATTTACAGAGTAGTGCAGATTTATTCATCAGAAGTAGTCACATAGTAGTCACATTTTCATTTTTTTGTGTGTAGTGCTGCACATCATGTCGTCAACCTTGATGATTGTGTTGAAGTATGGAGGCTCGTGAGGGGTGAAGATATGTCAGGGTGATTTTGTGTATGAAGACCTCGTTGGCTTTGTCGCTGATAAGTGGTGCAGTTTGACTTCGAATATGACTATAGCCATATTTATGTATTTTTTCGAATATGACTGTAGTCATATTCGAATATGACTATTGTTGAATATAATCTATATTCTCGTTTTCAAGTTGACTTCTAGTAAGTAGATTCAAATTGATTTTTTTGTGTGGATATTATATTGATTGAATTGTTTTCGTAAACAATAGGGAATCTTCGTTGTTTTATATGATTTGGTAAACATGATTATGCCATATAATCGGAATTTTTAAGTTCAAAATATAAAAAACAACAATATAAAGAAAAAATATGACTACAATTAATTTAGTCACATATAGTCATATTCAACTATAGTCATATTCGGCGTTGCAAACCTGTGGAGAGAAAATTTTCAATTTTTTGTTAAAAAAAATAAAAAATAAATAAATAAATTATTTTTATTAAAAAATATTAAAATAAAAATACATAAAAAATGGCTAAATAAAGTCTCAAAATAATATAAAAATAAAAAATAAAAAAATAAAGTCCGAAAATACTTTTGTTTTTTATTTGGCAGCATATTTTTAGGAATTTGGAAGCCGATTTTTAGGAATTAAATTGTTATTATGGAAAGAGAGAAAGAAGAAATAATTGAGATAAATTATACTAATTAATCCTAATTAACGGGATTTAGGCCCTCATTAATAGGAATTTTGTAAATAGTAGATAATTATTAAAAAAAACGTGGGATTTAGTTGCCTTATTAATAGGAATTTTGTTAATACTAGATAATTATTAAAAAAACGTGAGTAGTATAAGGGTAAGATTGGAAATAAATATTTTAGGGGGTTTTCACAAAGGAAGAATTATGGCATGGACATATCGCTATTTTTTATCTATAGGAGGGGTGTATTGCTAATGACCCCTTAAATATATTCTTTCTTTGTGATGTTTCTAACAGCTGTAGGGTCCATTTTGCCAATTCCAAAATTTAAGGGTGCAAAATGCCAATCCATGACATTTTGGCGGTGCAAAATGCAATTCACCATTTTTTTTCTAATAAAAACTGTTGGTCGACAAATGTAAAGGGCCCCACTGGAAACCATTTACATGGTGCCACGTGCTAACCACGCGAGATTTCACTAGAAAAAAACGACCTTTTCGTCCCACGTGGAATGCCAAGAAGCGTGTTTTGGATTATGAATTGAAATTAAATCTTCTTCTTTTTTTTTCATGAAAACATTTTATTAAAATAAAAAAACAAAAAAATCACCAAATTTAGTCATATATCTATGTGATTGATATACTAATGACCAAATGTATCCACATTAATCTGCCGACCAAAATGCCACAATTAAAATTAAAACAACAGAAAATATATAATTCTCCAACCTTATCCATATATAATTGTATGTATTATATATATTCAAATTCAAAGAATCAAACAAGAAACACTATTGAATCCAACTATATAATGATGAAAACATGGTTTTCACTTTAAAAGTGGATTATCTGAACCATGTAATCATATACATAACTCACAGCCATGAAAATGGAAAAAAAAGAAAAAAAAGAAGCAAGAAAATATACATATATGATATATACACACAACATATAGATAGATACATACACATGCACACACAGAAACCAACACAATAGTGGGTGTTTGATGGTGGGAATTTGACCCAAAAGAACGTGATGAAATGACCCACACTCCATGTGCAGCTTCATTCGGGCCGGGTTCTCTATCTAGGGTTTGCAGTTGGAGGGACACCTGAAAATTAATGAAAGTGACTATAATGCCCCTCCACTAGTGATCATAAAATGTTTGGGTTTTTATTATTATTATTATTACTACATCATATATTTGATTTTCTTCAATTGTTGCTATCAAATCATGTTTGGAAATATATTTTTCTTTTGTTGATCATGATATTATTATTTTTACTTTTATTAATATTTTTTTAGGGGGTATGTGTGTGGTTGGAGAGTGATGGTTGGAGGGATGAATATTATTTATTTTCGAAATATATATATATATTATCAACAAATGAATTATTTGTCTCACATGGTATATATTGCTTGTAGGGTACGTCTTTTTTCCTAGTGACTTAAACATATGATCTTGTGTCAATTAATTCAGGCTCGAATCATTTTGTCAACATTCGCACATGGTTAACCTAGTGCGATTTCGTTGTATTTATCTGGAATTTTTATGTTGAGTGTGTGATATATATATATATATATATTTGATTTCATGAAATAAAGTATGTTGAAGCTAGAAAATAGCAATTTAATCATATTAATTAAAAATTAAAGAACAGAATTGAAATGTTATATTGTGTCTGGTCTGATTGATAACAACAGATGTCAAATCTGAAATCTTAAAGCATTGCATCCATCAAACGTCCATCAGATTGTGTGGAAAGAAGAGCGGTTTAATTAAATTAAATAATAAAATTAATAAATAAATAAATAAAACATTATTAGCGCCAAAGTAAACAAAAACCCAAAGAATAATGATAATAAGCATAATAATTATATAATAAACATTTACGTAAGTTGACTTGACCTATCCTCAGTTGTGACTGGGAATTTAATATAAACTGTAGGATCTTCTTGTCAGAAATCAAAGAATCCCAATTGCTTCATTTCTTATTCAAATTTATATATAGTTTTAATTAAACCTCTATATATTAAATACAATCGCAACTAGAAAAAATCTATTAATTTATCGAGCTAATAGTTTAATACATTTTTATGTAGTCGGGACCATAATAAATGATTATTTAAACGAGGTTATTGATTTATCGTGGTTCTACTGTATTTCTCGTATCTTTTGTAACACACGTAATTAAATATATATCAATAATATCATTTTATGCAATGTGAAAGAAAACATATTGGTCTTCAACAACAAATTGAAGACAGGATAAAGATTATGCAATCCCACGAGAACACAATTGTATAATCGAACTAGAAGAAGTCGAATACACAATCCCCCAACAAACCACGATAACAAATAAAATTACGGAATTGCCCGAAAAGTTAATGCGCTAACCTAACATCAAATAAAACCTAATTATTTAATTAATGATTGCTTATCTCCTACAAACGAAACGAAGACTACGACGGTGACTATTGTCGAAAGAGATCGAGACCTAAGAAAACATTGCCACGGAGAAGCACAATTTCAACAAGACAACTGTGTCAATTGCGTCTCGTCTTGTTTTCGAGTCCTAAGAAAAAAGAAGCAAAGGGTATTTTTTTTTTTTTTCCAGCCCATGAACCAATTTTATTTATTTATTTTTCATTTAAAAAAATAAAAATAAAAAGACATATGGTAACCCCATGTGGTGTGGAGTTGGGCAGCCACAATTCTGGTAACCCAACATAACATCACATCTAGAAAAAGATACCTTTGCAACCCTATTCAATTTTCTGTATGACTTTGAAATTTTCAGACAAGCATACAATTTCGAAAAGAAATATGTTTTCCCACGACCCATATAGCACAAACGTGTCGAAACTTGACATGATATTCGAAACTTCCACACCAAATCATTCCATTACCAGATATAGGCAACGTTGCTTTCCTAACTTGAAGCCCGCATGAACCAAAACGAACAAATCTATGTCCACATCAAGACCGCGTGTCTGTGTGTGTTTTTGTGCGTGAGTGCCAAAATACTTAAAAATTAAAAGCAGAGAGTAATTAGGTCTGGATTTAGATATATAACTACGAAAGCTTAGAATCAGGAGCCTTACACGATTTAATCCGAGTTCTGAATATATATGATGGTTTGGTTGATGAGGAGGTAAATAGGTTATTTTATCCACCATGCAACGTTGATATGAAAACAACGACATCTTTATCTTCGAGCATTGTCTCGAGCTGCCCACTTAGTTCCCAATCACAGTCATTCACAAGGACCAAAACTCCGGGTCTCCTAAGAAACACGAAACCAAAGTGTTCGATTCATAATGCAATAAAATGATAACACTTAATAAAGATCAGCACTATAGGTAATACAAGAGTTGATAATTGTAGGGTTGAAATCGGACGGATCGGATTGGATTTAGCACTTTCGGAAAAATTCCATTTTTTTCCAGAAGTGGAAATCCAATTCCGATTGAAAAAAAATGGAAATCGGAAAAAAAAAAAACTTGTTCGAAAATCGGAAATTTTAGAATCAGAATCGCGGAATTCGGAAATTCCAATTTTTAGGTAACCTATATTACAAAATACATAATAATATTGATATCCTAAGGACCTAAAGTGTAATTTTTCGAAAAAAAAGAAAAATCGGAATTTTGGGAAATTAAAATCGGATCGGAAATCAGAACCTAATATGTATTCCAATTCCATTCCAAAAAAATATCGGAATCGGAATAAAAAAACATTGTTCCAAAATCGGAAATCTCGGATTGGAATCAGCGGAATCCGAATCGGTTCGCCACAATTGAAAAAGTAACTAGGATTGTCAAAAAAAACATTGCGATGTTAACATAAGAAGATATGAAATGCAGTAATCTTCGATGCATAGACATAGATTTAAACTTAAAACAGAATTAAACTACTTACACAGTGTCTCCTTTCATGAACATCTCAGGCCTTTCCTTGATCAAATTTGTACGTACCCACGAGAGCAATTGCTTCATGGTTAACTGTCGAAAACCAAACAACATGTGATTCAGTTACTTACACGTAAGATATATTTCCGATTCCTTATTAAAAAATGTAAAGTCAACGCAAAAGAGATTCACCTTCGTTTCTTCAGCTTCAAGGTCAACAGTCACCTCATGTATCTTTACAGATTCACACAGAAGTTCCAGTCCACCGCTGGTATTCCATAACATGTATATTAGAAACAGAAACAGAAGCCTGATGCAAACATAACGGTGCACAATAGCTAAAGATATTAACGGTGCAGAATAGCTAAAGATATTAACGGTGCACAATAGCACAGTGAGCCTAAAAAATTTCGGTTGATCACGATTTCTTTTTTGTTTTTTAAACAATGCACATTAGAGTGTTATGCTTCCATTCGATCATCCCAACGTATTAAAATCATTCTGTTTCGACGATTTCTGCATTTTAGACTTGTCTCACAATAAAATACCAATCACATTTTTTATACCCTAGAAATTTAGAGCAATGGGCACCCACCACTGTGTTATTAATTCAACCACATGCCTACAAAAAGAGCATACAATCTAGGGCTAAAAGCTTGTTCTAGCAAAAACTAGGATCCACCACCAATAACCCTAACAAAATAACATTTTCACACCCAAAAAAAAAAAAATCTTGAATTACAGACAACAGTTTGCAGTAGAATAAAAATTCGAATTGAGGAAAAAATAGTACCCGAATTCAAGGGTGAGCTGCATAGGTTATGGAGTTTGAATCAGACGACGGGGGATTGTTTCCTCTGAGGATGGAGAGACGTCGTTTTGCGGGTAGCGTAAATGTTGCAACGAATTAAATCATGTTTGGATGTCGGGTCGGGTATCCGGAAATTTACCCGACCCGACCCGACAATCTACTATTTTGATAAGGGTAAGGTAATATATGTTGGGCCGAGCAGTCCGAAAGGTTACATTGAACAAGATAATCCGACCCGTTTCGTCTTGTATTCAACTCAATTATTTTATTTTATTTTTCTATTTTGTTATTTGTATTTTTGTTGTCATCTCATATTATTAGTTTGATTCAATTGCTGACTCAAACGTTCCAGAACTACTAATCAGATGATGTTAGGTTATTGCATATATAAGAGAAATAAAATTAAAAAAAAGAGAGAATAATTTTCATGCAGAAGAATAAAACGACGTCGCATCCCTCCTTCGACGCGTTTCTTTACGTAAGACGATGGCATTTAACGTAATTAAAAATTGGGTAAAACGGTTGATTTCGTTACAGATGATTGTACTGTTAATCACACATAACTACAAAACTAGAGAGCAACATAATAGAATCAAAGCAAGGTCTAAAACATTATTCACAACAAGAGAAGAACAGAAAACTGCTGAATTCGAGCAAAGGCCTCGGAAAACGAAGGCCTAAAAAATAGCTAAAAAAGCTTTCGGGGTAAAAGTACACACTCTCTATCTATCTATCATAGAAACAACTTGGTTGCTTCATCTAACCACTATAAACAAATTTCATGAACATATTTGCAGCTCTTATCGACAAAATATATTATCCGTTTTCGATTTTTTCCTAGTAAAAAAAATGACTCGAATCAAGAACTAAACCCCCTTTTTTTTAATTAGTCTGGAATGTGATCAGAAGGAGGTAATTGACCAAATATATCGGGGCACGATTCCCAATTGCCCTGTTCCTTAGCTTCCCAATATCCACCAGTATAACGGTAAGTATCAGATCCTTTCTCTTTGGCAAACCATCGAGGTTTCCAGCCTTGCTCTTGCATTGTCCTAGCCTGAGTTTCCCGTTCAATCAGTTTGTAATAAAATTAAAACCAAGTGCAAATGCCAGGTGGATAAATAAGATATTTGTGTATGTTCAGTTAAGATGCATTTGAAGAATGTGTAAAGCCTTTCAAATCAAAACAGGTATGTCTAATTCTGTAGGAAATGCAATTGACCAAAACGGAGTACCAAGTTTTTCGATTCCTTAGAATCTTGAAAAAAAAGAAAAAAAAATGGATTACCTGGCGTTGACGTTGCTCAAGACGCAATTTTTCAGCATTTGCAGTCTCATATTCACCATTTTCCAAGCATCTTTGATCAGGTCTCAGCCTTGAATCAGTTGGGGGTAGCTTGTCCTGCAAATCGAGGTAATTCTGTTTCAGTTTAACTGATCCGATGACCAGAGTGTAAAAAAATATGGTCACCAAGTAACGTTTCTCTCTTATTTCCGGTAAAAATAGCATTTCAAGATCAGTTAGATCGAGACTATATAACTCACTCAACAAAGCGATTTCACGATAACATGGTAACGAAAAAAAAATCTCTCACACATGAACGAACATCTTGAGTGAGTCTGCACTAAAAATTACCTTCAGTCCAGGCATAAGCTCATTCAGTGTGATGGCAAACCGTGTCAAGTTATACCGCGTCGGGAATTTTGGAGGCTTGCTTTTTTTCCAGAGCAAATGAGCTTCCGATAGAGATTCATGACCTTTTCCTTTGGAGGAGTAATCTCCATGGACGAAATGCATGCTCTCATCCCACTTTCCAAACAAGGTTGCTACTGTCTTTCCACTCTTGTCTTGGACAACCCCTTGCACCTAATACGCATCTCAAAGCATCAGTTTGTTTCGAATTTTTCAAGTACTTCAAAGGTAAAATATGAGTTATGTCCATACTCGACTCTTCATTTTGTCTAAATAATGATGTCCATACTCGAATTATGGTCCAATTCTCAGAAGAATGCACATATAAGTTTATTTATAGTCACATCAATGATCTGCTAAAGTTCTATTAGAATTTCCAGCTTCACTTAGTTTACGATTGAGTGTCAAAAAAAAAAAAAAAAAAAAAAAAAAACAACCCATCAAGATAAATTGAATTTTAGCTCCGATAAAAGTAGAATCATAAAATAGACATTGCTGGATAAGGGAGTGTACCTGATGAGGATTTCTGTCTAAGATAGACTGCTCCTTGAATTTTAGTTTACAAGAGTATTCACGGTTTCCTTGTATCCGCATGTTACCATAGTGGTCACAATATAGTTTCCCCAGAATGAGATTGTATATAGATGTTGTTACCTGTCATAACAGAGTATTGTAAGGTTCTCGTTGCAAAATCTAAAGAGAAAAAATATTCCAATTATTTTCGACAATACCTTATTCCACTGAAAGACTTCTCCATCATCAAATTCAACAGTTAGAGTACCAACTGGATCGAGCTGAATGGACCTACCCCAGAATTTGCTTTTTAGATTGCTATCACCGTAAAACTTCCAGCCTGTACCCTCACAATGGCATGCCACAATCATGGGGTGATGACTCACCTAATCGAAAAGAAAAATAGCCTTTATCACTCGTTTATTTAAAATAAAATGCACACTTTGTTAAATAGAAACCATATTTGAAATAAATTGATACCTTCTCTGAGAAAAATCGAAGGCCTTTATCTGGATAATCACCTTCGTAAGTCTCCCCTAGCAATGGATTGAAAGGTTTGCAATTTCTTCCATCTGTTGAAGCATACCCAGATACCGCAAATGCAGCTACATTTAGAAGCCTCATAAGGCTGTCGCCCTGCAATTAATTTAAAAGTAAAATAAGAAAAATCAGATGATATATGGTGACAGATGAGAAGCATAATGGCCCATAGTACAATCAGATTGACTACAACCAAATCATCATATGTTGATTAGTTTTCAAATTCAAGAAAATGGTAATTACAATGAAAAGACTTTCTATAATAAAAAGCTAATATAGATCAACAACTAAAAATGAAAAAATAAGATATGAAAATCATGAGATTAGAAAGAAATGATACAAACCCTGAAAGCAATCTATTATGAGAAACAATAAACAATATGAACTACTATCTGTATTCTGCTTTACTTTTCTAACTCATAATTGTTTGGCCCAAGTAACCAACCAAGTCCCATTGTTTATTTCTCATTTTCCCTGTTGTGCACATTCTGAGAATGTAAATACACACTTAATTTTGGTGACATGTAGGTGAAACAAATTCTACTAAAGACATCAAAAATTAAAAATCAAATGAACAAAGAACAGCTCCAATAATATTATGCGGCCGGTGCAGTTACCAAAAGAATTTGAACTAAATTGTTAACATAAAAGAGAAAACTACCTTCTTTCCCCATTCATAAGCCCGGTCAATAAGATACGAATATTCAACATCTTCAAAACATTTCTGCAGAGAAGAGATAGGCTCGTTGAAGTAGACCGGTAGGCATATTTTCGTAAGATCCTTCCCAATGTTGTCTTTGATCATCGACCATAAACTCACTCCTTTCTCCTTTTCAATAGGGTCTGGCAATTTTTTCCGACGCTTAACATAAGGAAAGTTTGTTCCAGAAGATTTAGTGGCGGGGTCAATACCATCCTCAGTTTCAGAAGCATGAAGTCCATCGTCGTCAGATGAAAAAGATGAAGTCCTAAAATCAGAACCGTTACTTTTAAAAGAGCTAGAAGAAAGAAAATCTCTGGTGTCGAAGAAACTGTTGTCTTCTTCATCTGTATCTTCCTCAGCTGCATCTACTCTTTCATCTTCAGACCCACTGGCGCTTTCTGGCAGAAGTATAAAGAAGGGTAATTAGCTGTAGCTGAATATTCAAACCATTAATACACAGGTAAAAGAACCCAAAAAATGTAAACAGCCAGATGTTGTCTTTAACATTTCCATTTTTACTTAAAGATTTGTAGAAGTTATACAACAATATAAACTTGATCTTGATAGAGAGACAGAGAGAGTGGGGTCTAAATTATCGACTTAGTCCAAATGGTGCAGCTTAGACATGAGAAAAATCATGATGAGGTTTTAATGCAATTATATAAGCTAAAAATAAGTAGAAGATGCTGAGAAACGTATGTTAATAATTAGAGAACATGCTGAGAAGCATACCACTATACTTATCTTGTCTTGATCTAGAGGATGCTCCAACTTCTTTGAACTGTCTCTGGCTTTCATCTACAACCGTATTCTCCAAATCCACCTTTTCTGTCTACACAAACCAGTTTTAGCCAAACAAATAAAGGGAACCAAGTGTAGTATAAGAAAAAGAGCTAAGAGCACCACTTGTATTTATCAGCATGGGCTCCGTATCAATTTTTCACTTCCATTGGAAGGCAAAAGAACGAATACAAGCTCCCATAACAAAACAATCATTTGGGGTTCAACAGTTAGCGGGCATGATAGTGCAGTCAAAAATCATTGAGGAGTAACAATATAATCGACTTGTTATCAAATTAGTACACCTATATTATATCAGAATAAATGGTTAGGCAGAAAGATGCACCTAGAAACATAAATCTTTTCGGTCGCATAGACCTTGTCCGTGGCATTGGCAGTTTACATACACCACAAAACAGTTTCTTAACTTACCCTCCCCCAACCCTCCCTCCGCTCCACACACACACACACACACACACACACACTCCAACCAATTTGTAAATGGAAAAGACTAAGCATAATGTGTGATCAAATTATATGATTAAAATTTCAATGATGCGAATTTATAACCAAAGTACTAAAAAAGAAATTCATGTATTCATTGAAGTATTTAAATAGGATAGTACTGATAAGTACACTAATATTCAAGAACTAGTTTCAGTTCAAGTGATATATACAAATAATATGAAAAGGAAAACACAACTGTTTTTACAGCCAGTCTACAGAGCACAAGAAAGATAACAAATAGCTCTCTAGACCAAGCTACACAGCGACAAAAATCCTAAGAAAATCGAAAGAGCACTTTAATGTGCAGAATTTTTTGAAAAAAACGACAAAGAACTTCGAAATGAACTGATAAGAGATTGTCTACAAATCTTAACTTGTACCTCTAAATTTCGCAGTGTATCCATGAGAACCCAATGCTTCTGCTTCAAGACGGTCAACTGATTCTGCAGCGCAGCAAATTCGTTCTTCATGATCTGCTCACTCTCCAGAATGGCAGCCTCGTTGAGACCTTCTTCCGATAACCTCTGCCTCAGCTTTTCTGTTGACACAGATAGGTTATCCACGGGCGCCATTAACTCACTGTTGGACATTCTCGGGAACATGTCCTTCACAGTTTTCAATGCTTCGAGCCATGTCACTCTGTCCTCTCTACTCTCAGCCCTTAGATGGAGCTTCTTTGTCCCCGTAAAAATGCAGAATCTCCTATCATCTGATCCACTCTCTCGGATAGATGAAACCTGCAGAGAATTATTCGACTGTAAAAGGCCAAACAGATGCATATTTCCATTTCATTACAAACACACACCTAGACATATAAATCATGCAAAGTGAAGCAAAAACAAATAAGCAAACCCCCGACAATCAAGAACGCTACGAGCAACATTTTTCACAGGCACAAAAAAGTCAACCATCACATTCCAAGAGCACAAGATAACAAACTAATCAAGCCATTTGGTTCATTTACATAAAATCTAAGAAAAATCAAATTAATCCATTGAACCAAACACAAATGGAAGTAAGTGCAGAACCTTCAAATGGACTTCACCGACGGGCTTTCGGCTTTTGGGCGAAGAACTGGTGCTCCCATTCCTACGGTGAATGCTATGATGATTGCTATTCTGCCGAGAAATCCGTCTCATAGAATCTTCCCCAATCACTCTAGACCTTTTCTCCGTTTCCTGATCAACAACAATTCTATCCGGGCCGTGGATCTTATAGTAGCTCAAAACTCCGTCCTGTAACAGAAACCACCTAGGTCTCCATCCTCTCCCATAATTCACCCACTTGTGCAAAATCCCAGAAATCCCATCCCCAACAATATCGTTAATCTTCAATTCGCGGCTGTGGTGGTGATTCTGATTGCGATCGGTGCCAATGTTATTCTGAGAACCGCCCGAACATTGATCCTGCCCATTTTCACGCGCCGACGAAGCTCTGGAGACCGCGGCGGAATTGTGAATTTTGGCGGGCGGATTGCAGGAAGGTGGCGGTGGAGCCGGCGGCATGTCGGAGCTGTTGATCGTCACCGATGAGCCGCAGCAGAATGAATGCATTGCGTGATTAGCATCACTTTTCGAACGCCGATTCTGAATCCGCTTCCCCGTGATTCGTTTGAGAAAACCTTCAAATTGATTTGAAAAAAAAAATAAAAAAAAAATTGTAACTTGTAAGAGATAGTTAACTAAAAATGGGGAGTGCCGATATAGATATAGATATATAGATATATATATGAATTCCGTGTTGACTGGAGAGAGAGAAGTTGATTTGAGGGGAGAGAAGTTAGCGGCGACACGGCAAAAAATGGGTGAAAGGAGAGTTTTCCGGTGAAATTTTTTGGGTGCAGAAAGTTTTGAGGATTTATTTATTTATTTATTTATTGGTGTATTTTTAGGAAATTAAATTAAATTAAATTAAAAATTTATTATTAATTATTAGAAAATTATTGGGAGTTGTTAAGTGTGTAGTTATTGGTTCATAACAGTTTTTATGATTGATATTCCTCATACGTAACCAACCCATTTATTTATTTAATTACAAATAAATAATAATATAAAAATTAGAAATATTGTTGTCACGTTTCATTTAAGGAAATATCATTTCCAGAGTGTCATTTATCTCTGTCTTTTATAGTTGTGAAAAAGCCAACCTCATTTTCCATCTTTAATTATTAAGTTCTTTAAAAATCTCAATATTTGGTAGTATAATTAAATTTTAACAAATTCATATTTAATTTTCTTTTTTCCCGATTAAATAAATAATAGTGTTAAAAAGAAGTTAAAAGATGGAATTGTTTGGTGGGAATATGAAATTTAGACAAAGCTGTAAAGAGACAAGAATAATTGCAGTCTATGGTTCTCCAAAGTACTAACTATTAATATTATATTAGTTATTTATCAAACAAAAAAATAATAATACTAAATTAGTAATGCCGTGTGGAATAATTACATGAACCATCTATAGGTTAGGAATATAGGATAGTCTCATACTTAATTCATATCCTAATCTTTTTTATTAAAGCAATTGAATAGAAATAGCTAATCTCTCTCTAACTGCATTGGCTACTACGTTACGATATGTTTTATGCTAAACTCGGTGAAGTATATACCACGTAGATTTTTGTTATTTATCTGCACACCAATATGAGTGTGTGTTTGCTTAAAAATAATAATAATTGTACCGATTGGCTAGATGGATATCACGTTGTTTTCAGTACGAGGCAACTAGTGCTAGTTTACTAGTCTACGATTGCGACCCACTAGTGAAGCCCAGAATTTTAAATCCTAGTGACCAAATGCATTAAAAAAGTTAGGGGGCTTTAATGTTTTTATGCATAATTTTTTTTTTATATTTATATAAAATAATAAAGATTTGAAAAATGTTGGGGGCCATGGCCCCGCAGTATGCTAGCTCCGCCACAGCTTTTACCTGATGTTACTTTTCTTGTACAATGTTGTTCTTTTTTCATGAAAAAAGCTCCCACATGTTGCGCACGTCTACAATATTATAATTATTATTTTATGAAAACAAAACAATTTCCACTCATCAAATTTCACGATAGTACTTATGTTTTGGGTGGTAAGAATTATATGATGGTATTGGACTAATAATTGTTAGCAAGAAACAAATATTTTCTAAAAATTGGTCCACGAAAACGTGGAAGCCATGTGATTGTTGAAGAGGAAGATTGACTAAAAACGCAATCATCTTCAGAACATGCAAACAACGACTACTGTATGTATGTATACGTTGGAACCAATAAACACGATTACGAGTCTAATCAAGATCCAATCTAATTAATTGTTCGCACACTTTAATCTACAAAACATAAATCGGATCTTTGACCATACGAACAAGGCTCATCCACCAATAATACTAGCGTAAATTACGGCCACTCCCCTGGGGTATGACCAAATTACAAAAAGACCCCACTAGTTTTGGTAATTACAGTCACCCCATTCTTTTAAATATTTTTACATAATTCGGTTATTTACCGAACCAAATCATATATTTAGTTCGGTAAACGGTATGAAATGTTGACGTACCGAAATTTCTGTTCGATTTTACCAAATTAACATCCCTAAATTTACCTTTAAAGGGGTCTTTTCGTAAGATAATACATAGTTGATGGGTGGTTGTAATTATCCAAACAGGAGGGGTTTCATAATTTGACCATAACTCAAGGGGTGGCCCGTGGATGTAATCTGCCTATAATACTAATAAAGGCAAATTATGGCCACTCCTGAGGTAAGATCAAATTACGAAAAAAAAACCTCACATTTGGGCAATTACAAGCACTCCTCAACTATGAATCTTTTTACATGTCCACCCTTATGTGTCAAATTTAGTAGAATCTTCTAAATTATGTTGAATATTCTCCAGTTTGTAACCGTTTTACCCATTAAACCTTCACATTTTGAAACAACATGATCATAAAATGAGTCTCTTAGCTTGTAAATATCAGATTATGGTGCATCAGAAGCTGCATTTTTGCGCAAAACGAGTATAAACTAGAGAACATTCCACAAACCTAGAGGATTCTATTGAATTTGACACCATAATGGTGGACGTGCAAGAATAGTCATAATTGAGGGGCTGGTTGTAATTACCCAAACATGAGGGGGTTTCGTAATTTAATCTAACCCGAGGGGGGTCGCCGTAATTTACCCTACTAATAAATATCAAGAATATATAAATAAATATTATTTTAAGTACTTACAATGACGTGGATTTTATCGATAGCTGCACGAGAAACCACACACAACCATCCCATGATTCTGTATGTTTTTTTACAGTTTTACAGGTGAAAGGACAAAAATAAAGTGTATTGCCTAGGAAAATCGTGTGAATGGTGGAGACAAGTCCAGCAAACATTTTTCTCTTTCCCAATATTACACAGCCGACAAACAACCCCAAGTACTGCGTGTTATGCCCCATACCAAATTCCCAAATGTACCAATTGTTACATCAGTACTTATATCATGTCACCACATATTTTGCCAATTAACCCTTTTAGACATAAACTTTGTGGTGGTGCAAATTTACATTCACCATGTTTGAGTAATTTTTTCGAACAGCCCTAGACATAATTTTACCTAACCTTGGGCGCACGCGCGCACACGGGTATAATTTACCAGGAATCTTTCCAGATGAATATTTAAGCAAATAACTAAAAACTTCTCGTAATTAATTAACAAAAATCTGCAAACCTAGAATGTCTATCTGTACTAAGGTGTATCGAGGCTAGTGTTGCAATTGCTACCCCACTAAACAAGCAGGTTTGAAATAAATTATAGTTGGTCAAAATATCCAAAATAAAATATGAAGGGAAGTACAAATAATACAATGTTCCGACCGACTTTGAACTGAGAAAGAATCGGAATGATACCCACATGTGAATTTTTCTATATAAATTATTATTGAAGAGTTTTTGGTGTTAACCAATCTAACAAGAGGGCAAACTATCCTTATTCTACTCCTAATGACAACTATTAATTTATAATTAAGCTAACAACAAGAGGGTGTCAGGTCGGTCAACAGGAGTTTGGTGGACCAGCTAACATGTGTAGACTAACTTCTTCCTTAAACTAATTTTACAATTTGTCCTTATATTCGAAAAAATTGAACCAACCAACCGAACTTAATAATATTAGACACGACTAATTTGATTAAGTTTGACCAAATTAAGTGATAATGTGACAAAGGGGAAAAGTAATATAAAGCAAGGAAGAAAAAAGAGACGTTTCTCACAAATTCACATGGTGAGGCTGATTAGCGAAGCTTCTTTAGGCCACTTTTCTTCTGACGAGCCCTTTAAAGAAATCGAAACTGTAACCACATGGAGCAGAAGTCAGATCGATGAAGTGGAATACTTTCGGGTGAGTACACCAATGAATGGGAAAAACAAAACACATGGGACATGCACGCAAACAACGTATAAAAATACATACAGGAGTTAAAATGCCATTGGATGGAAATAAACGTAGAAAATCGTGGACCGTCCAGTAATCTGTCAAAACTTCTGAATTCAATTAATCGACACTAGCATTCATAGTGTTTTCAGGTTTCATGTTACGAATTTTGAAAAAGATCCATGCACGGGTACAAAATTTACAAAGGCTGGCAGGCAGGCAGTTGATAGCTTAAATGAGGAAAAAGGACAAGCAGGAAAGATCAAATCAGTTAATGTACCTCTACAAAATTTACATGCGCACTGACAAAGAAAGAGCACATCAGGATAAACGAAATAAGATAGAATATCATAAAGGAAAATCACGGGCCTGACACTTCTATACGTCCTATTCCCATTGCAGAAATTAACTGCATTCCTTGCTAAATTAAAACTGGAAACCTCGTTGAGTATGTAGTAAAAAAATCAATTCTTACATCAGAGTTCTGAACCAATATAAGCATTTTCACGATTTTCAGTTATATTTTGAAGTTGGATCGATGAAATGCTCAAAACTTAATTGAAGAAGTACAATTTCACCAATAGTTGCCAGTTGCCACATCAAGAACCAAATGTTATTTCATCAAAACACACCAGAATTCATTTGCCTGTTCTACAATATTTAATTCCTATCAGTGTAAAACAGAGTGCTATTGATCCGTGCACCGCTATTAGTTCTCAATTGCTTAACTGGGCCGAAGACTCCAATAACATAAGATCTAGTCTTGGTTAAGAAAAAAAAAAAAAAGAGCACCTGTTTCCATCAGGATGAAGCTCGCATGTCTCACCATCTTCAGTGGCAGCTAATAAATATCCGGAGGATGTTAAACCCTGAGTACAGAAATCATAAAATATGTTGGTGAACGCAAACATATGGAAAAACAAGAACTGATTTCTCATTAGTGGTTTGCTTCATAAATACTTCAAAGATCTAACAACGACTGTAGAACCATAAAGAAGTACAGTTGGCCAGTAACCACAAACCAAAGCTCAGTATCTGTATCTTGACTGGTTAATGAACTATTGATGGCTTGGTTCACAATTTTTTCATTTGATGACTAATTTAAGGCTGTGTACAAGGATAGAGTGGTATTGAACTGCTAAACCAAAGAATTACCCTTGATTTTGAACAATGAACTTAGACCCATACGTGACATTACCAGAAAATAAAAATACCAAATTGGTTAGTTATCCAATGTCTATGATATTTCTGTTAGTGCCAAAGAATAGGTTTCAATTGTCGAATTCTTCTTTATTTGAAAAGAATAAACAACTTGTCATTAGGAACTTTGAAGAGTTAATGAGTGCGAGCACAAAACTCCTTTATATTTAAAGTGCATGATCTTCCTTCACAAAAGTAGTCAGTTAGATGGATGGTACATAAGAAGTTCCACTCACGTTTTGCACATAAGTTCGTATATAAATATGTCATATTAATGTTGTTGAAGTGTTAAATTGATCCAAAACAGCTGTGCATATTTGAATAGCATTATGCAATTTAAACTCCACGTCTTGCTCATAAAACGAATAAAAATATGTAAAATAAAAAACAGGATTTACCAACTATTATTAAATCAAAGGCAGTTAGCATGGAGTAACAAATTATGGAAGGTATTCAAAATCTCCACAAAATTCCTCATATTGCACTCTACTGAATCTTGGACAAATATTATCTTATTTTATTCCATGAAGAGATATAGACACTTAATCAAACTTTTGGAAGTGAGGTTGGAAATATTGCATCTGATAAAATTGTATGAGAGAATGAGATAAGGATTCTGTAGAGAATGAAAGATATTATTCAAAGAGATGTAGAAAGATAATCTCAATGCCATGTTATCCATAAACTCACCTGGATTGTGACCACATTTTCTGAAACTTGATCCTGATTATCACTCTTTTCCTGTATGATAACTCGTTGCCCGCTGTATGGAGGTTGAAAATAAGAAACAATATGAGAAGTCGCAGTATGGCAAATAGTTCCATTTGTTCTTTCAAGTGTACTCGTCCTTAAATAGTTCTCTCATATTCATGTAAGATTATAATTTTGTTGCTTGATCTTACTGCACTTGGCAACTTTACGTATAACTCTATTGCAAGACATAAGAAAATGCATTTTCACATTTCTTTTCAAGAATAAATATATGCTTCATGTACACCCATCATCAATCATAAACTGGGGCAGGAACTACTAGTCTACCACTTAATATTCTCACCTGTGCAGCCATGTCTTGTAGTACAGCTCTTCAAGTGCTTGAAAGCCTGCATGAAGGGCATAGATAGTTATAGTTTGAGTAAGCTATGACCGGTAGAAGTTTGACACTAATATCCTCTTCAGAGATACTTATTTTTTTTCAAAAAATCTAACTGAAAGCCCTTCAGAGAAGTATAATATGTATACAGAATTTGACACCAATATCCACTCTCTCTCTCTCTCCTTTTTTTTTGTGATATAACGAGTGATTTTTAGCTTCAACCTACACTCTGAAAGTATCTAATAAAGTCGACGTCAACTACAAGATTCAATTGTTGAACGAGGCAGGATACATTACTAGCTCCCTTAAGGAAAAAAACACCTTAAGGAAAATTTAGAAGTAACAAACTAGAGAAGTTAAGTGACAAAAGGGGAAAATGATCACCTTGACTAATAAAAATATCATAAAAGCTCTCAAATTTACTGAAGAAAGCTGCTACGATATCTTCACGCTGTAATTGGTGAGAAACATAACCCAACCTTTGCAGAATGGCATTCAAGCATGTTGTTGGTTTCTCATTATTGACATTCAAGCCAATTCCTGTAAAATAATAACAAGAAAATCTCGACTATTACTATAGTATTTTCCATGCATCGTAATCAACGCATCAATGTGATATAACCAGACATAACTCAGTCTCTACAGTGAGAAAATGGTATCACTGAATTTGGAATACGTGGAGGAACTTGTTTATTTACATTTTAGTATTATCAATAGAAAAAGAGTACTTACCAGCACTGACATTGAACTTCTTATCTTTATATGTTGATGTGCACAAAATGCCTCCAACTTTGAGACCATCTAAATATAGATCATTTGGCCACTTTATTCTAACATCAAGACAAGGCATACCCTGAAATATTAGAATATCGTTTTAATCTGAAAGTTTGAAAATCAACGTTAGTTAACAGATAAATCATTATTGCACAATCCAAAGCGATCAAACACTCTTAACAACCTATTTTTGCTTCTTCTCTTGAGAAGTCAAAGAACAACTCACAAGCAACCCAACAAAAAGATTGATATTCATGCACTCTGATCTTACTGTCGCCTATAGTGTCCTAAAGTATAATGTGCACATAGCACCTTCTGACAAAGTAATATAGGTTACTGAAAATGTAATGAAAGGAAACGTTTGGGGAATTCTGAAACAGTGAGAAGAAAGGGGAAAGATGTGATTCCGTGCCAAGTATTTCCAAAGACTTTTAGGTGTAACATTCTAAAGAAACTTGCCAAAAAGGCGAAGAGTTGCATCTATAATCCTTTGAAAACACTTGACGTAGAGGCATGTGCTTCCTTTTTCTTTAGTGAAGAGAAGGCCATTTAATTATAATCTTGAAGGCAATTTCTCCATTTAAGAATAAAGGGTACCTAAAAAGTCTAGAACCTTTTCATATTACTTTCGTTCACACGTAAAGTACTCAAATTATGAATGATATTGACAATCAGCTGGAATAAACACTGCCAAAACTCCAGACCTTCACTCAAACTCTAAATCCAAGTGCAATTGTAGCTAATGATGTAACTTCTTCTACCAACCTTGATAAACAGAAATGATAAGTTTACCTACAGCTAATCTGAACCTTCTTCTTCATAAATACCAATCAACTAACCCTTACCAAGATTCATAAATATAAATAATATCCTTTACATCCACTCAAGTCTGCCCCTCTCTTTGATTTTCCTATCCCTTTCAATAAGTGAAGCACGAGTGCCGAGGTTTTTTCCCTAAATACTAAATAGCTATCTGCATACTGAGTACTAATTATATTTATCACGAAAATAACTCAAACATGATAATTCGAATGAACTAAATGAAACAACACTCAGTAGACACACTTACATTTCTTCGACAAACATCATTAATCGCCTCTGTCATAGCCAGACAAACAACATACTGCACAAGCGGCACAATTCGCCCATCCTCCATCTGTAGAGTGAATGAGAACAGAAGGCATCCCTTTGGCGATTCCCACACATTCTTCGACCGACCTTGAACAGTCACCCCAAATAAAACAGTGATCAAATAACATAACGAAAAGACAATTTGAAATCCCAATATGCATTGTGAACACTATCGATACCTCTGCCTTTGAACTGCACGTCAGCAACACATACAGCACCGATAGGTAAATCCAAAAAATTACTGCCAGAAAAAATGTTAAGAGAAACCATCACAAACTGGGATATAACTCAAACATGCATAAATCAAACTTGTGCAATACAATTCACGCAAACAACGAATCAAGCAATTGACAATCATAAAACGAAAAACAAATAATCATAAGGCTTACGTAGAAACAACATCATGCGTGGAAGCTAATTTGGGAGAGTAAACGAGCAGCTTCCCAAAACGATAAGTAGACAGAAAATTCATGTACGAATTTATTCGAAACGAATCGCCGCCATCAATTCTCTCTCGATTTTCAGCCTCCGAATGCAGAACAGCAGTTACTGGAGAAGTGTCTGGGAGTTTCAACACGTTGTTAATCTTCAATAACCGCGCTGCTTCATTTTCTTCACTCGACTTGCCGCATAGAACAAGGGTTGTAGATGATTGAGCCTCCATTTCTGCAACACCAAAAAGAAAAGGAAGGAATTCAGTCTAATTCATATCATGTATGCAGAAAACTGAATTAGAACGAACAATTTATGGAGTTTACTTGCTGATAGACGGCGATAGTTAGGAATGAGGTTCAGTTTTTTGAAGAGAGAGAAGTTGGAGTGGGGACATTTTAGAGAGAGAAAGCGAGGGGTTTTGGTTAGACACGGCATGGGCGTGAAGAAGCGGAGAAAACAATTTCAGGGTGTTTTTGGTAATTGATGCACTGCTATATAACGTTGTCGCTTTGACTTTTCTTTGACTCGCCTCAGACCAATATTTTTTGTAAATAATTGTTCGGTAAATTCAACTTTCCCCTTGTACTCTCGCATTTGTCTCAATGTGGTCCTTGTTATTAGTTTTTAGACTTTGGACCTTAACATCGTTTGATCCAATGTTTTCAGAACCGGACCGGCTATAGAACCGGACGACCATTTGGGTCATGGGTTTATAGGGTCGGATCAGTTCAACCGGGTTTTTGATTTTCTTTTTATTATGCCATTATTTATTAATTTTAATGTTTTAAAAATATTATTTTCTTTATATTTTTAATCTCCGAATTATTATTTTCAGTTTTATCTACTTCACCTCACTTTTTACTAGGGGTGGGACTTTGGGATCGGGATTCGGGATCCCGTCCCGATTGAAATTATACTATTTGGGACTAAAACTTCGGGAATTCGGGATTACGGGATTCGGGATCGGGATTAGGAACAAATACGGAATTGGGATTCGAGAATTGGTTCAATCCCGATCGGGATATTTTAATCCCGAATTAGGAAAAAAGAAAAAAAAACTAATAAAAACACACACACACATATATTGCCGGGTCACGATCGAACCGCTTTATTGCCGGGTCACAGTCGAACCGGTCCGACCGGCCGGTTCGGTCCTGTTTTAACAACATTGGTTTGATCTATGTCTGAAAATTACAAAAAAAATCACTCATCTCAGTTTAAATAATTATTAAAAAGATAAAAAATAAATTGTGGCATGCGTCGTGGATTTGTGATCTCGTTGTCTTCATTTTTTTATTATTTTATTCTATGTTTTTTTGTTTTTTTTAATAATTATTTGAATTGAGAGAGGTGGCATTTAGGTAATTTCAAAGCTTAGATCAAATGGTGTTAAAGTTAAATTTCTGACAACTAACATCGAGGGCCACATTGAGACATTTTTTCAAGTGCGGGGGCAAATCAATGCAATCGAGAGTAGGAGGTAAAGTGATATCGAGCAGTACAAAGGGTAAAGTGGAATTTCCATCGTCTATTTTTCCACTATACCAATTTAACTTTTTTTTAATTATGGATAATTCACCTTTACTGCATTATTTATTTTCAATTTGATCTTGAAATTTCACAAGTTTAAAAGAAAAACTTCAAATTGTTGTAATACAAAAACAAAGAAATGAGAGGATTCAAATTTCTCATATACCACAAAAATAATAAATTGCTCAATTACTTAACTAACAATGTGATTTTATTTAAATAAATTTAATAAACAGTTTTCATTAAAAGAATAATTAAAATCTTCAAATAAGTAGACAATTGTAAATATTCAAATTGACCAATACGTATTTTTACCGTTGAGAAACTAAATTTGTGAATTGTTAAGGACCAAAAGTTATTTCAAGAAAAAGTATGGGGACCAAAATATAAATTAACGAATTTAGTCATTGGTAATGGGCCATTTTTTTTTTAGAATATTTCGGTTTTTTTTTTTGTGAAATGGGGTCATTTTGTAATTATTTACAAAAATACAATAAAGCGTCGTTTAAAACGACGCGTTTTAAGGGCCGTTGGATTGAGCTGAGATTGACGGCCAGATCTCCTATCTTGTCCTCCTAATCTGACGGCCAGAGATTAATCTGGGCAATGGACGGCTGTTAAAAGGCGTCATTCAAAACGACGCCCTTTGACCCGCCACACTGGATTACAGCGTCATTTAATATGACGCCTTTTACCAGCCGTTGGATTGTGTTTATATCAACGGCTGGATTTGATCTAAGGTTTTTTAAATTTACTTAATTCTTTTTATTGTTAAATTGGAATGGTTAATTGAATTTTAATTTTAAATTAATTATATATTGTATTTTAAAAATTTTCCTTCATTTATTTATGCAATTTATTTTATAATTCACTATAAAATAATACGAATTTGGAACATTTTTTCATTCCAATTTCCGATTTTTCCGATTATTTTTGGAACGGAATTGGAATTACATATAAAATTATTGGAAATTCCGATTTCCGATCCGATTGTATTTCGGAAATAATCATGTTTGAATTATGTTGGAAATATATATATATATATATATAATCATGTTGGAAATATATATATATATATATATATTGTGTTTTTGAATTATTTTTCTATTGATGTTTTGCAAGAATTATAGTTGCTTTGATATATCAATTATGTTGTTTTTACAAGTGTTTAAATTTTATTTGATTGAACTTTGCTTTGGATTCTTGCATTTTGCCGGAAAATTACGAAAATATTATAAAAAAATACTAAAAATTACCATTATTTCCGATTTTGGAACAAAACATTAAGAATTAATGCAATTTCCGAAAATTTCGAAATTCCGCCGATTCCGAGGTATTCCGAAATTGGAATGGATTTTGAAATTCCGATTTTTTTGGAACGGAAATTGGAACCTATTTTTAACTTCCGAAAAAATTGGAAAATTTCCAAAAAAGGCATTTTCGATCCATTCCGTCCGATTTCCATATTTTATTAAATAAAAATAAAATGCCTAATTATTGGGAAATATTTTTTGTCTCTAAATCCTTTAGTTTATTTAATTTGTTTTTTATTGAATAACTAAAATACGAAAAAGTTTTAATAAATAACCAACATAAACTACAATAATAATATCACCAATGACGGTGACCTCCGGTGCCACATCTCGGGGGCCTTCTAGTCCTGTTCCCTCTACCAACTTGTTCATCCTCATCACTCGAAGAATTTGCGGATTCAAAATAAGGAATAGGTGTGATCTGATGATCTACCGGTCGCGAAGACGAAAACTGATGCGTAGACCCCAAATGAATTGGGTCTTCCGAATTCATATTCGGATTAAAGTAGGGGTATGGGGTGTACGGATCTGCATCAACGAGATTATAATTAAACTCACAGTTGTAGATAGTATTAAAAATAAAATCAAAGGTACTAAACATACCAGATGGATGCCCGTGTGCTCTAGGATCTGTATAATTATCGAATGCCGGATAATATGCACGAGAAGAAGTTCCTGCCTCGCCAGCGTACATCTGAGTCTGTGACTGAGGCATTTGAGACAGTGGTATCTGAGTCTGAGTCTGAGAGTGAGTCTGAGTATAAGGCATCTCAGATTGAGGCCTATCTGAAGGTCCGTGTCGAGACTCTAAGACATTAAGACATGTTCTGAGAGTCGGTAAATACGAACGATAGCCATCCCGGGGCATGTCTCCGCCATCAACAGAAACAATCAACGATCGAAGATGCTGAATCTGAAATAAGTAATAAGAAATATTTTATTTTTAGAAGACATACATTAATAAAAATTATATAATACACAAAATTTTATAATAAATAAATTTGAATACGTACCACTGTATCCATTGAAATCTGACCTCCAACCTGAAATCCTGTACGATCAGATGGGGTAATCGGTGATATGAAACGACGTGTGTGCAGTTCATACCACTCAAAATAACCATCTTCTGTAGTCTGACTGTCACTGGCATATGGATAATCAACAATATAATCGAGTCTATTATCCCAAGCGGTAACATGCGAAACATGTGTAAGCCTCCAGTCTCGGTTGGTAGCACCTGTACGGTTAGCATTGACGTGCATCCGGAAATCCGTCTCAGTATTTTCAGGAGGTTCAGGTATGGGTTGTACCATCCCGAACTGACGTACTACTCTGTCTGGTCGATGCATCTCCACAATTGCGTAGCATATCAGGGGGACTCTCGCTACCCATATACCATTACATGTGATCGTCGAATCACCACCTACAGACTGATACTCCGGATCATCCAGATCATATGCAGTCCATATAACTGATCTGGAGCATCTGATCCAACA
>NW_012194849.1:1040081-1086831 GCF_000504015.1 Erythranthe guttata
GTGCACCAGTCTCATTGAAGGTGATCGTCGAATCACCACCTACAGACTGATACTCCGGATCATCCAGATCATATGGCGTCCATATAAACTGATCTGGGAGCATCTGATCCGACATCATCCTGAATATACGAAGAACATGTGCACCAGTCTCAATGAAGCTGACATGGTTGGTCCACCTGCGATTATATTATTATATATTAAACTTAAGATAATAATAAAGATAAGGTTCAAAATCATATTGTTGTTGAGAATTTGAACTGCCGAAAGAAATTCAAAATGACAAAAATAAAAGGTTTTATTTAGAAAATTTTAAAAAAAAATCTAAAATTGACTGAAATTTTATTTAGAAATTCAAGTAAAATTGACTGAAAATGTTAGAAAAATATAGTGGAAGTTGGCTCAAACAAACCCTTATATTTATAGACACAAAAAATTAATACACAAATCACCGTAACAATAATGCAAAAATAATTTAACATAAATCTCAAAACCATTACCGTGCACCGTAAGGTGGTACGGGAAACTCATATCCTGCATACTCAAGTGTTGTGCCCCATTTCGCCAGAGTAGGTATGGGCCTTGATGGAGGAATCCGCATCCATGCCCATATCTGTTAAATAATACAAGAATATAATTTTTTTATAATATAAACTGCAAATTAAATGTATTAATGTACTAAATTATATAATTAATTCATTATGTTACCTGTAATAATTGAACAGGACCACTGATTTCTTTTGCAGATATCTTCGATGCTTTGCACAACTCGTGGTAGAGGACTGCTAGAGTACAACTACCCCAACTATATGTACTGACAGCATCAAGATCTTCTAAATGTCTCAAATACAGCAATGGAATAGAGTCGCCAGTGTGATCGGGACACATAATCCCCCCTACTATGAGAAAAGCAATCCCTCGAGTGTAATGAACAAGATGCTCATATGTACTATTATCAAGAACGGGATTATTGATTAAATATTCACTAAGGACTTTGACGCTCAACTTCGATCCTTTTATCTTTGATGAATCCGGTGCAAATCCCAGCCATGTCATACAATACTGCTGCCACTCACGAGTCCTACGATGAGTATCAACTCCTATGACCGGACGTCCGTCAACCGGTAGTCCGTATATCAACGCCACGTCCTGTAGGGTGACTGTCACCTCCCCTACACGCAGGTGAAATGTGTGAGTCTCCTGGCGCCATCTCTCTACTAATGCAGTGATAAGAGCCCAATCTGCTTGCATACGTCGACATCGATATACACCATATAACTTCATCTGGACCAAATAACATAACACCCGAGGATGAGGATGAGGGTTGTGCGGCCTATGAAAGACACTCCATATCCCATGATCACTTCGTCTAACTCGTATGCTCGTATCCATATTAGACTCTGTCAAAGCACTTGATCTATGATCATTCTGAAGATACAGAAGTGAGGGATCTCGGGGACCGTATACAGCGTTCTCCACCTCAATCTTGTTTCAAGTTCATGTGAAAGCACATAAGATTATTATTATTATTATTATTATTATTATTATTATTATTATTATTATTATTATTATTATTATTATTATTATTATTATTATTATTATTATTATTATGTTTCTTGTTTTATTTGTATTATGTATTTTTGCCAAGTCGAAGCCATTTGAAAGTGAAAGCGAAACCGAATTTTCAAGTCAAACATTACATAACATAACATAACATAACATAACATAACAAACACAACATAACATAACATAACATAACATAACATAACATAACATAACATAACATAACATAACATAACATAACCTAACATAACATAAGATAACACATAAAATAACTAGTGTGATTCTTGTGTTGCCCGAGATTTTCTTCTAGCACGCGCTTGTGGTCGGTCCATTTCGTTACGAATACGAGAACTTTCTGGCCTACCCCGTCGTGTAGCTTTCCGTAGGGTAACATCGTGAAATAGCTCAAAATCTGCATCCTCCCAGCACATTTCAGGCAGCAAAGGGTGAAACACGCCACTATATGTGTTCTTATGGTTTCTAACACTGTAGTAATCGGCAACCAAAGTTTCGGCATCCAAACGAAAATCACGACATACATGTTGCACATGAGAACAAGGAATCCCAAACAAGGTCCACTTATTACACGAGCATTCTTTGGCCCTAAGATCGACACAATGTGTTTTTCCTCCACCTCCTTGAGGTTTTGCCCTGGTGAATACCTCACCAGCGTAGTTGCGAGTGTTGAACCTTCTCATGTAATGTGTCGTCGAATGTTCCTCCCATAATTTGAACTTCTTCAATGGAAATTCGGCCCATCGTTGTCCCAATTGCTCCCATTTATTACCTTTCGCTACTCGATTAATAAAGTGCTTAACCACTCGATGAAATGTAAAATCTACAATAGCTGTGACAGGCAGTTTACGAGCACCTTTCAAAGCACCATTGATGGACTCGGACAAGTTGGTCGTCAACTGACCGCGTCGAGACCCTCCATCATGTGCTAAAGTCCACTTTTCTCGATCCATGTTCATCAAGTATCTGAGTGCATTGGGATTTTCCTCCCCAATCTTGTCCAAATACCGGTTCAGCTTCCAAACCTGAGATTGTTTTCCAGCAGCGTAACAAAAATCTTTCACCACAATGCTCTTAAACTTGGCGTTGACATTTGAACAAACATGCCTCAAACAAAATCGATGGGTGATACGAGGGGGCCGAAACTCGGGCATTGAATCGATGGCACTTAAAATACCGGTTCCTCGATCCGAAATTATACAAATACCATCTGATATGCCCGAAAGTAAATGTTTGTCAATGCATTTGAAAAACCACTTCCATGCACTTGCGGTCTCTTCATCAACAATTGCATACGCAAGTGGTAGAACTTGTTGATTCGCATCCAAACACACAGCAAGCAACATCTTATGTTTGTACTTAGTGTACAAATGAGTTCCATCGACGCTAATCACCCGACGACAGTATTTGAAACCATCAATACACGGCTTGAAGGCCCAGAAGACGTATTTGATTATGAATTTCGATGGATGATTTGTCGCGTGATGTTCCCACTCAACAGCTGTGCCTGGATTCCTTTGTTGCAGTGCTTTCATAAATTTTGGCAACTTCTGTACCGAACTCTCCCATGTTCCATATACATTTTCTCTGCATCGCTTCAAAGTGTACCATGCCTTCATGTAGGATATCTCATATCCTATTTGCGCGGTCACAATCTCTCTTGCCTTTGAAATTTCACAAACTGGATTTTCACGAACACTTTTCAATAGAATTGCGGCGCAATAATTGATGTTCAAGTTGCCATGATTGTTTGTCATCCCTTGCATACCGCAACTATGATCGCCATCGTAGATCCCAATCATAAATTGTCCTCTATCCCCAATTCTTGATGCTCTTAGCCTCCATCTGCAAGGTCGTGCTTCAGTGTCGTGTTTGCAGATAACCTTCCAAGTTCTTTTTGTACTTTCGATAACTTTAAACTCTCTTCTGGCAAATCGAATGGAGTGGTCTCTAACGGCTGAAATGACCCTTGCTTTACTATCGAAAATCATCCCCTTTTCGAGAGTACCTTTGCTGCTATCATAAAATTTTGACCACATACCCGACGGAACATCAATGGAATCAGCTGGGATTTCAGGAAATGACAGGGAGTAGTACGAAGGTGGATCATAAAACTGAGTAGGAGGTTCTGCAAATGATGGATTGCTGACATGAACATGAGAAGTTGATGGAATTTCTGCCTGCGATATTGTTTGTACAACGTCATCAACGGCTTCGATATTCTCATCGTTGTTCTCTTCACCACTATCATCATCGTCTCCATGGTCGGACGGTTCAGAGTCGCTTCGAACATTTGGCCCATGTGCATCTCCGAAAGGATCATCGTCATCATTATTATCACAATGACGAGTTTCATTCGGAAGATCAAAATTTTCATGAGCATTTCTCATGCCACTTGATTCCCCAATATGTACCCCAAGATTTTGATAAGAATGCCTCGATGGCCCCGCTTCAAAGCCCATATTGGAAAACCCTTGTGTAACCGCAACTAACTCAGGACTTGTTTGCATAAATGAATTGTACGCATCATTCAAATCAAAATGTTGTGAAGGTCTCGAAGGGGAGTAGAGAGGTTCTGATGTAGTGAATTGTGAAGGTCTCGAAGGGGAATAGAGAGGTTCTGATGTACTGAATTGTGAAGGTCTCGAAGGGGAGTAGAGAGGCTCTGATGTAGTGAATTGTGAAGGTATCAAAGGATTGTATAAAGGCTGAGACTCAACATAAACATCTATGGAATCGTTTCCTTCATCCGGGTGCAAATAGATTTCTAAATCATCATCACTTGTTATCTCAGAAACTATCTCGCTCCACTGATTTTGATACCATCGTGATATTTTGCCCGACACCGATAACACAAATTCATTTCTATCTATTCGGCAACGTGAGTATATTTTCGCCAAAAAGTCAGAGAAAGATATATCGCGTTTCACTCGTACGACTGTATGATGAGGTTGATCATAATTCACTGACAATCCCTCATGAACAATATGGCCTCCTATATACACGAAAACTTTGACAGTATTCCTACCCGGAGTCGCCATTGAAACCCTATATTTTGATATTTTGAGATTATTTTTTTTTTTTGAAATATTAAATATTTTCTAATTTTTTTATAGCTACAAACACTAAATATTAGATTATAAATCAGTTAAAACAAACAATTAATATTTAATATTTTCTAATTCGTTTTATAATTTGAGAGTTCGAAAACTATTAATTTGTATATTATAAATCCTTAAAAAATTGTGTAATTCGTAATTTTTCGACACATTCATATAACACTTTAATTGTGTAATTCAAGTAAAACTTTAATTAACCAATAAAATATTTAATTTACCTCAAAGATAATTGAAGATTTGCTAGCACCCACAATCACTTCTCACTCCACCACAAGTTAGACTTCCACCTAGTTAAAAAACCATCAAAATAAAAATTTCAGCAATTATTTAATAAACAGGAAAAAAATAACAGCTCCAACCCCAAGTTGTACTATATTTGTACAATATAACAAATAATTACCTTCAAATTATTATTATTTGCTAGCTACAAAAATCCCTTCTCAAACCACCACAAATTACACTTCCAACCTAGTTATAACAATAAAACAAAAAAAATTAAATTTTCAACAATAAAAAAAATAAAATTTGTACAATATAACAAATAAATACCTCCAAATAGTTATTATTTGCTAGCAACGTAAATCCCTTCTCAATCAACCACAAATTACATTTCACCTAATTATAACAATCAGAACACAACAAAATTTAAATTTCAGCCATTATTTAAAAACAAGAAAAAAAAACCATGAAAAGATGTTAAATTATTAAAACATGAGATCAAAAGTGAAACTAATGTAAACTTGAGGGGCTAATGCCATAACTAATACTACCAATTTATCCACTAACTTACTATTAATTAATTAATTAATTTATCCTACTAATTATTCTACTCGTATCATATTTAAACCATTAAAAAAAATTAAAATTTCAGAAATTATTTAAACACAACTCGTGACAAGTTCAAGTTCCCCTTCGAGAATTATTTAAACACAATTTATCCACTAACTCACTATTAATTAATTAATTTATCCTACTAATTATTCTACTAATCAAACATTCCTTCTTAAATCCACCACAAGTTCAAATTTAACCTAAAAGTAACAAGTAAAAACAACAATAAAAAATTGAATTTCATAAAAAATTATATATATTTTAACAATACAATAAATAATTTATCTCCAAATAATTAATAAGTTACTAGATAAAAATACCATTAATCCACCATTAATAAAAATTTAACAAAATTATATTAATAACTAAAATCCTATTTAACTATAATAATTGAAAAAGTGAAAAAATTACCTCAATAAGTAACCTGCTGAAATTAATTAAAATTACCTACATTAATTAAAATATAAATTAAAAACTACAAATAAACAATAATTAAAAAAAAAAAAAAAGAGAGCAAAGAACACTTACATTTGTTGTTGGGAAGAAGGGAGCAGTGGGAGAAAGGGCAGCAAAAATGAGGGGTGAAGGAAATTATTTTTCGGATTAAATATATATATATATATTCGGGTAAATCAGGGCCGTCAGATCGAGAAGGATCGGACGGTCCTTAAAACGCGTGGTTTTAAATGACGCGTTCAACCCTGACAGGTCAAAGCGCGTCGTTCAAAACGACGCGTTTTAAGGACCGTCAGATCTTGTCTTCAATCCGTGACCGTCAGATAACGAGGACAAAATAGGAGATCTGGCCGTTGATCGCAGCTCGATCCAACGGTCCGCAAAGTGCGTCTTTCAAAACGACGCTTTTTAAGGACCGTCAGATCTTGTCTTCAATCCTGGCCGTCAGATTAGGAGGGAGATCTGGCCGTCAATCTCAGATCAATCCAACGGCCCTTAAAACGCGTCGTTTTAAACGACGCTTTATTGTATTTTTGTAAATAATTATAAAATGACCCCAATTCTCAAAAAAAAAACCCGAAATATTCTAAAAAAAAAAATGGCCCCATTGGTAATAGATATTTTACCGTTGTAAATGCAATTATGAATTGTGAAGAACTGAAATGTATTTTACCGTCTATTATTATTATTATTATTATTATTATTATTATTATTATTATTATTATTATTAATAATATTAAAATCTATAAATATCTATTAAAAAAAAGAACTGAAAGGTCTTCTATTTTTTAGGCAAATTACGGCCACCCCTGAGTTAACCATAAATTAATAAAACTTTCATTATGTTTGGGTAATTACAAACCACCCCTCAGTTTTGTATTATTTTACGAAAAAAACCCGCAAGAGGTAAATTTAGGGATGCTAAATTAGTAAAATCAAACCAAAATTTCGGTACGCCAACATTTTATACCGTTTAGCAAACTGATAATACGATTTGTTTCGATAAATAACTGAATTACATAAATTGTATGTAAAAATATTTAAAAGGAGGGTGTCCGTATAATTACCCAAACAATAGTTTTTTTTTCTTTTCGTAATTTGGTTATATTTGAGGGGTGCCGTAATTTTCCCTGATAATATTAAAATATATAAATGTCTTTTATTATTCTTTATTCGAAAGCGAAAGGTCTTTTATTCGTCTTCGTCTTCCACTACCGTCCTGCGACTACTATACAGCATAACAGTGCATTCGAGTTCTGCTTTAATGGAGGAATTACACAAGGCATTGAACGATCAAGGTTTAACAATTTCGACGCTACCTGAAAAAGGTCGCTGCATTTTCACCACCCGCGATTTCTCCCCAGGTATTTCTGAAGAAACTTCCGCCCTCCTTTTTCAATAATTTCATAAATTTCGATCAACTTTTTTTTTTTTTTTTTTTTTTTTTAATTTAAATGCGAGATCGTGGTTATTATACTATAGGGGAAGTGATTATAAGTCAGAGTCCATTTGTTGCTGTTCCGAATGTGTACGAAGAATCGCCTGAATCAAAGTGCGAGTGGTGCTTTTCATCGAGCAACATCAAGGCATGCTCTGCTTGCCATGCTGTTTGGTATTGTAGCACCACTTGTCAGGTAAAATCAACTAAATCGCTCACAACTGTAAAATAAAATAAAATAAAATAAAAATAAAATAGAATTATGGTTTTTCTAATAGGTACTTGAATTTATCCTTTGTGTGTTTTGCTGAGTTGCAAATTTTCTTGTGATGTGTTTCAGAAATCAGATTGGAAGCTTCACCGCGCGGAGTGTAAATCACTGTCGAAAGTCGAGAAGGAAAGGCTGAAATATCTAACGCCGATGATACGTTTGATGGTGAAGCTCCATACAAGGCTTAAGCTAGAAAAAGAGAAGGTGATTTGATGCTTTCTAGATTCCGATTTTAATGAAATGACAATGTTACATTGTTGTACCGAAATTTTAGATCAGTCATAAATGTAGATAATAGTATTGCTCGTGGAAAAAAATAACGAAATTAAATGTGGAAACTGTATCTAGTATGTTATCTTACACGATGTCTTCGATTATCTATCTTTGTTACATGGCATAGATATGCTTTCTGCATGTGTGTTCCAAACCGATGTGTCAACCACTAATATGAACTGAAATTATACGCTACTTTATTTACTAGAGAGAATTGATAAATTAGGGGATAATTGGATTCTTGGAGAAGCTTGCTTGAATAGCAGCTCACGATTGTTGTTTCATCATCGGATTGCAATTTGCTAGCATTAGATTTCCTGATTATTGTTATGTTTCGAGTTTAACCTAACTACGATGGTGTTCTTATTGCTTCTAGAACTTTCCGACTACTGATACGGATAATAGCAAGCTCGTGGAGGCCTTGGGTTCTCGTATCCTGATTTACTAAGCACCATATACTTTATGCTTTCAGCTATATAATCGAACATATTTCTATTCTTAACAAATTTAAATAGATATGTCTGATGTAGACCAGAAACAATTGGTAAATTACACCCAAATGGCTGCACTTGTCAATGCTATACTTCAATGGCCTGCTTCTGAGATCAATATGAAAGATATTGCAGAAAATTTCTCCAAGGTATTACTTCTTTCGATCACAATTTGCGCATAATTTTAGTTTCCTTTTATTGTGGGATCGATTCCTCTCTATTAAGAGATAAACTTCCAATCTACTATCCGAGTTAAGTATGTAATGACATTGTTTATAAATATGCAGCTATCGTGCAATTCACATACTATTATCGACAGTCAACTACTGGCAATTGGAACTGGACTTTACCCCGTCATTTCTCTCACTAATCACAGGTACGGTTTATAATATTTGTTATTACCCTGTCATTTCTCCCACCACATTTTATTACTGGTTCTAACTAGTATTTTGGCGTTTTAGCTGTGTACCCAATTCTGTTCTATTATTTGAGGGAAGATTGGCTGTGATACGAGCTATGGAGCATATGCCAAAAGATACTGAGGTAACTCTTTTTAATATCATGTAGATTTTTTTTTTTTAATCTTTTTTTATTCTAAATTGAATTCTAACACGTTATTCTCGTTTAATTCCGAAGGTTTTGACGAGTTATATAGATACTGCGGGAAGCACTGTAACTCGGCAAAAGGCTCTTAAAGAGAAGTATTTCTTCACTTGTTCCTGTCCTCGCTGCATAAAATTGGTACTTCTCGATATTTTACCTTTTTTTTCATTACATTTTTGGAATGCACCCTCGATTTCTGGTTTTCTGAATTAGGCTATTTTTCTTGTCTTAGGGACAACCCGATGATATTCGAGAAACTGCGATTCTAGAAGGTTATAGGTGCAAGGACAGCTGTTGTGATGGATTTCTGCTTTGTGGCTCTGGTAAACCTACATTAATTGAATTTTAGAAATGTTTGCTCTTTTAATTAAATCTTTCAAGTCATTTCACTCTTTTGTCTCTTATTTAATATCAGATAACAAAGGGTTCGTATGCCAGAAGTGTGGGCTTGTTCTAAGCAACAAGGAACTAAGTACCATCACTAATGAACTGAAATGTATTTCAGACAAAGCTTCCGTCTCACTTTCCTCTGGCCGTATCCTTTTCTTGATATGAATAGATCCATTATATTCACGGTAATCGATAATTATACCGATTTTAGTAAAAATACATTGTTTATGGAAAATCCTTAAAAAAAATCAGGTAAAAGTGAGGCAAGTGTGGCTTATAAGAGGATTGAGAAACTTCAACTGAAGCTATACCATCCATTTTCGATCAGTATTATGCGAACGAGAGAGACACTTCTGAAGGTAAGCATGTAGTTAGTTAAATTTTACGTTCGTGATATAAAATATTTTTGTTTCCACTATATATATTAACTCATATTTAAAACAACTCATTTATTCCCATATGGAATGTTCGATTTCTTTGCTTACCCAAAACTCACTGACGAACTCTTATTTATATCATTAGATATCGATGGAGCTGATGGATTTCAAAGGAGCACATTCGTACTGCATATCAGTAATTCAGATTTACGAGAGTATGTATTCATAGACCTCGTGCAGTGAAACTTCTAGATTCTTCTCTGCTTTTACATTATTTACACTGCTTCTACACAGGAGTATATCCGAAATGCCATCCTTTGCTTGGACTGCATTATTACTTGTGTGGGCAAATTGAAATGTAAGAATTGAGCAAAACCCGAAAACTTCCTAGTGATAATAATTATACATATTTTTAATTTTCAAGTCATTTATTAAAGTTTCATTAATGTTGGAAACTATATAGCAAAGTTGAAATTATTCAATTTTATAGGTTGATGGGAGAGAAGAAAACGACGGTTGAGTCACTGAAGAAAGCTTACAACATATTTCGAATCACTCATGGAACAAAAACACCGTTCACTATGGAGCTTAAGACTAAGTTGGATGAAGCTCGTGCAATGGCTTCGCTCGGGCGGATGAAGATTAAATCTTAAAAGCATGGTGCTATATATATATATATATATATATATATATATATATATATATATATATATGTGTGTGTGTGTGTGTGTGTGTGTGTGTGTGTGTGTGTGTGTGTGTGTGTGTGTGTAGCCTTTTGAAGATTTTCTCTAAATATTGCTACATTGTGGATTTGTAATATAGGGCATTTGCCCGTAAACTGTTTCGACCAATGGCGTTCGATCGTTTTGAACTTCGACGGAATGTTTATTGTGTGATCATACATGTAGAAAATTGCACTAGATCGACAATTTATGGAGCTTACCAGCAAATAGAGTGTTTAAAAGGTTTGTGAAAAAAGTTAAAATTGTTTTTTGTTTTAATACAAAAATAAATGATGGGCCTTATCTAAAAAATACGGTTTATGGCCCAATACCAGCTTTGTTAGTCTAAGCCCAAGTTAGAAATTATGTGATATAACTCATATTACGTTCAATTATCCAAAAAATAAATAGAAAAAAGTAAAATTTATGATATTCAATTTATTTATGGTTCCTTTTAGCATAATTAAATCACATCAGTAACATATTGAAAATATTTAGGCCCCGTTTGGTTGATAAGATAAGATTAGCCAAGATAAGATTAAATAATCTAATGAGACCCAATTATTTTATTGGAGCTTGAAAGGTCGAACAAACAAAACTCATTAAGAGGCAAGATAAACCAAGATAAGGCAAGATAAGCCATGATTATTTAATTTTGGCGTGTCGATCTGGCAAGTTATTGAGGATACCAAACATCAAATTAAGTCCAACTATTTAGTTAATCATGGCTTATCTTAGCGACCAAACGTGGCCTTAGTGTATAATTCTATTTTTAATTGATAAACTAATAAGCTTTACACCGCGCGTGTATTTATGAATTATGAAGAACTGAAAAGTCTATGTATTTATCCCAAAAAAAAAAAAAAAAAAAAAAAAAAGGTGAACTGAAAGGTCTGTCTAGAGTCTTCTTCTAATATCACCCTTCTGCAACAAACACACTACACACACTACACAGCAGCATAACAGTGCATTCGAGCTCCGCTTTAATGGAGGAATTACACAAGGCACTGAAAGATCAAGGTATAAGAATTTCGACGCTTCCAGGAAAAAGGTCGCTGCCTTTTCACCACCCGTGCTTTTTCCCCAGGTGCTTAAATTTCCGCGGTACCTTTTTTCTTTTTTTTTTTTTGACCTTTTTTTTTTTTAATATATGTATAAATGCAAGATTGTGGTTGTATTTTATGCTGTAGGGGAAGTGATTATAAGTCAGAGTCCATATGTTGCAGTTCCAATAAAAGATGAAGAATCGCCTGAATCAAAGTGCGAGTGGTGCTTTTCGTCGAGCAGCATCAAGGCATGCTCTGCTTGCCGTGCTGTTTGGTATTGCAGCAGAGAATGCCAGGTAAAAAAAAACATGGAGATTCCTGTAAATATTGAATAAATTTAGGGCTATTTCAGTTTTCAACTTACATGATGGAATTATGGGGTTTATATTGTTACTTTGATTTTTTTTTTTTTTGATAAGTTGCAACTCTTGTGAGAATGTTTACAGAGATCGGACTGGATGCTTCACCGTGTTGAATGTAAAGCGTCGAAAATCGTTACGGAAATGATGAAACCTCTAACGCCAGTGATGCGATTGTTGGTGAAACTGTATATAAGGCGTAAGCTAGAAAATGAGAAGGTGGTTTTTGTGCTTCTTGATTCCGGTTTATCGTATTTGTACATGACTTTACTGATTGTTGTTGTTGTTGTTGTTGTTCAATAGTAAGTCATGAAATAACCATGCTGAAGTGTTATATTGAAATCCTCGACCGGGAAGAAAATATAGACGATAATATCTAGTCTATTATCTTCAAAGGAAAATCTGTTACTTTGTCTTTGCCTTCGATTATATACGAGAGAGAGAACATTCTTCTTATCAATAACTAATAAATAAGAGGGGAATTGGATTTAGAAAAAAAGTTGAATAGCATTATATTTCTTGATTATTGTTATCTTCATTTTGAACCGTCTTTTTCTCACGTGCTGTTTGTTTTTTGAGGGATTGATTAACTTTGCTTGTGCTTAACTCTCCATTATGTTCTTGTTTGCTTCTAGATCTTTCCGGCTACTGCCACAGATAATTACAAGCTTGTGGAGGCCTTGGTTTCTAGTATCCTAATTTATTACGCGCCCTATACTTTATGCTTTCGTCGATATATTTGAACATGTCTAATGCTTTTAATTCTTAACAAACTTAAATAGACATATCTGAACTCGACGTGGAACTATTGTTATTGTCTGCCCAGATGGCTAAACTTGTCAGTTCGGCACTTCAGTTGCCTGATTCTGAGATCAATATGAAAGAGATTGTTGAAAACTTCGGCAAGGTATATATATGTCTTTCGTCCACAATTTCTACATAATCACGGATTCCTCATATTTTGAGATCAGTTCCACTCCTCAATTCAAATTATAGTATGTAACGACGATTTTTATAACTGAAATATGTTCCTGTACTCTTTGCTTACAACTGAATTATTCTGGTTTAAGGAAATGTGAATGGCTATTGTTTTTGTTCAGACTATTATCTTTTTTTTTGTTTATCAATATGCAGATATCGTGCAATTCACATAGTATTGATAACAGTGACCTGAAGTTTGTTGGGACAGGGCTCTACCCTGTCATTTCTTTCACAAATCACAGGTACGGTTTGTAATATTTGTTATTTATGCCTCACCAAATTACTATTTCTAACTCGTATTCGGTGTTTTAGCTGCGCACCCAATTCTTTTGTAGTATTTGAGGGAAGATTGGCGGTGATGCGAGCTATGCAGCATATGCCAAAAGATACCGAGGTAATTTGTTTTTATTCATCATTGTTTCTTCTGAAAAATTGATGGGAATTCTCTAACACGTCTACTGGCATTGGATTCCGAAGGTGTTGACAAGTTATATAGAACTTTCTGACAGCACTATGACACGGCAGAAGTTTCTTAAAGAGAAGTATTGCTTCACTTGTTCTTGTTCTCGCTGCATAAAATTGGTACCGTCGATATTTTATCTTGTTCTTGATGGAATTCTCTTCCATTTTTTCAGAATGCAGAAATTCTTAACAAAGTTTCATGTCTTAGGGACAACCTGATGATATTCGAGAAACTGCGATCGTGGAAGGTTATTGGTGCAAGAAAAGCGATTGTGATGGATTTCTCCTTTGTGGCTCCGGTACAACTTTGTTAAGAATTTCTGCATTTTCGGATCTTGTGGATATCTATGAAGCAATATGACTCTTTTTTGTCTCTTATTTAATATCAGATAATAAAGGGTTTGTATGCCAGAAGTGTGGGCTTGTTCGAGACAACAAAGAAATAAGTACCATCACTAATGAACTGAAATGTATTTCAGACAAAGCTTCCATCTCCCTTTCCTTTGGTCGTATCCTTTGCACGTTTCGATACAAATGCATTTTATACATTATTGCTTGTGAGGTAATCGATAATTTTTCCAATTTTTAGTAAAAAAATATTTGTGTATGGGTAACCGAAGGGATGAAAACGAAGCGGGATCCTTAAAAAAGTTCAGATACAACCGAGGCAAGTGTGGCGTATAAGAGGGTCGAGGAACTTGAACTGAAGTTGTACCATCCATTTTCAATCAGTATTATGCGAACCCGAGCGAAACTTCTAAAGGTATATCGTGAGTTAAGCTTTTCAGTCACTTGATTGTGTTAACGCTTACCGACGAAACCGTATATATATCTTTAGATATCGATGGACCTGGACGATATGGAAGGAGCACTATTAAATATCAGATCGATAATTCAGATTTACGAGAGTACGTATTCATGCATTGACTGACCTTTTGTTTTCTACTAGAACGAATATTTGTTAAACTTCTAGTTTAATGCTTTTGCTTATACGCAGGAGTGTATCCAAAATGGCACCCTTTAATCGGAGCGCGTTGCTATTTATGCGGACAAATTGAAATGTAAGGAACCCTAGTTCCTATTTACGTTCGTTTCCTTTCGGTATTAATCAATGTTTTGAAACTCTAGCAAAGTTGAAATATATTTGATCTTACAGGGAGCTGGGATATATGGTAGGGGCAATTGAGTCTTTGACTAAAGCTTATAACGTATTCCGAATCACTCATGGAACAAATTCACCTTTGACAATGAAAATTACGAGTAAGTTGGCGGAAGCTCGTGCAAAGGCTTTGGCTTCGTTCGGGCGGATGAAGATTTAATTCGAGTGGAATATACCCTTTTGAAAAAGATTCTCTCCGAATTTACTACATTACATATTTTGCATATAATATGATCTCGTGATTTTGGAACCGTTGTGATTTTGAATTTCGACCGGAAAGTTTTGCATTCGCCCGTAAACCATTTTGGTAATGGAGCAGTAGAAATGGTCGTTTTTTTGTTTGACCTCGGTAAATTTTGTAAACTACATTGTTCACTTAATATTACTTTCAAACATGTCTATGATTGAAATTCCATTTGTTAAATATGACTAAGTTTTTATTAATCATAATTCACCTTAATTAATTAACTAACGATTTGATTTTAATTAAATCAACTGAATACACAGTTTTCATTGAAAAAGAATAATTCAAATTTTCAAACAAATTAAACAATTTTATCTAAAAAAATATTCAAACTTTACGGTTGAAACACTAAATATGTGAATTGTGAAGGACTAAAATGTCTTTCAAGATAAAGTATGGGGACCAAAATATAAACAAACGAGTTTAGTCTTCTTTCCCTACAGTCTTATTTCTAGTACTGAATACTGGACCTTCTGCAACTTTCGGAGTTCCGCGTTAATGGAGGAATTACAGAAGTTCTTAAACGATAAAGGTTTAGCAGTTTCGACGCTTCCTCAAAAAGGTCGCTGCCTTTTCACCACTCGCGATTTTTCCCCAGGTTTTTTTTCTAGAAAATTCGCCCTTCTTTTCAGTAATTTCTTAATTTTGAACATTTTTTTTATTTTTCCTGCAAAATTGTGATTGTGATTTTCGATGTTGTAGGGGAAGTGATTATAAGTCAAATCCCATACGTTGCTGTTCCAAATAAGAACAAAGAATCTCCCGAATCAAAGTGTGAATGGTGCTTTTCGTCGAACACCCTCAAGGCATGCTCTGCTTGTCGTGTTGTCTGGTATTGCAGCAGCAATTGTCAGGTAAAAATGGAAGAGATCATCCTGAATTTCTATAGCTACTCTGATTTGTGTGTGTGTGTGTGTGTGTTTTGGTAATTTACAACTTTTTTTGTGATATGTTTCAGAAATCGGATTGGAAGTTTCACCGAATAGAGTGTCGAACATTGTCGAAAGTCGACAAGGAAAGAGTGAAACTACTAACGCCTTCCGTGCGTTTGATGGTGAAACTTTGTATAAGGCGTAAGCTAGAAATCGAGAAGGTAATTTTTCGATGCTTCGAGATTCTGAATTCCGTATTCATGTGATGTTCGTTCTTTCAAGGGATTAACCCTAACTTCCACGATGTTCGTGATGCTTCTAGATCTTTCCGGCTACTGTCGCAGACAATTACAAGCATGTGGATGCATTGGTTTCTCGTATCCTAATATAACAAACACCATTTTTCTTTATGCTTTTCAGTTATAATATATTCAAACGTGTCTGATAACTTTTATTCTTAACAAACTTAAATAGACATGTCCGAAGTCGAAGAGAAACAATTGATATTGTACGCCCAAATGGCTAACCTCGTCAATTTGATACTTCAATGGCCCGATTCCGACATCAATATCAAAGAGATTGCAGAAAACTTTTCCAAGGTATAATTGTAGATTTTGTTCTACTTGTACGTATTACAATGTCGTTGCTGTTTTCTTTGATTGAAAATCATTTTTTTTTTATTCTACCAACTTATTTTAATTTGTTAATAATATGCAGTTAGCGTGCAATGCACATACTATTTGTGACAGTGAACTGAGGCCCCTCGGAACGGGACTTTACCCCGTCATTTCTATTATAAATCACAGGTAAATTTTTCATAATATTTATTATAATGCCTCACCAAATAACTCTTTCTAACTAGTAACTTTTGTTTTAGCTGTTTGCCCAATTCTGTTCTAGTATTCGAGGAGAGATTGGCTGTGGTACGAGCTATGCAGTATATTCCAAAAGGTACCGAGGTAATTCGCCTTTAAAATCCTACTGGTTGATTTCATTGGCTAGTGTTTTCGCATATGTAGAATATTTATTTTTTATTCATCAATTCTTTTCTTCTGATTTTAAGGTGACGATAAGTTACGTAGAAATTGCTGGAAGCACTATAACTCGACAGAAGTCTCTTAAAGAACAGTATTTCTTCACATGTTCTTGTCCTCGTTGCATAAAATTGGTACTATTTCATCTGGTTCTTGGTGAAATTTTATTACATTTAAATGCACCCTCCATTTATGGTTAATTTCATGTCTTAGGGACAATCCGAAGATATTCAAGAAAGTGCGATTCTAGAAGGTTATAGTTGTAAGGAAAGCGAATGTGACGGATTTCTCCTTCGTGATTCCGGTACACCCTTACTTAATCTTTGAATTTTGTGTGCATAGCTATAAAGGGTTTGTCAGTAATTTCACTCTTTTGTCTCTTATCCTAACATCAGATAATAAAGGGTTCGTATGCCAAAAGTGTGGGCTTATTAGAGACAAAGAAGAAATAAGTGCAATCGCTAATGAAGTGAAATATATTTCCGATAAAGCTTCTAAATCACTTTCCTCTGGTTGTATCCTTTGAACTTCTTTATGTAAACGAATAATTGTACCTGTGCATGAATAATTGAAGGTATTTGAAAGAAGTGGATCCTTAAAAAAAATTCAGATAAAATCGAGGCAAATGAGGCTTATAAGAGGATTGAGGCACTTCAACTGAAGCTATACCATCCGTTTTCGATCTTTCTTATGCGGACTAGAGAAGCTCTTCTAAAGGTATGCAGTAAGTTAAATTTTACCTTTTTTATGATATTATTTTTTTTGTATCCGTTTCAACTGAATTCGTGTAGCTATACGTCGGTTTACTTGTCTTTTCTTTCGTAATTTTTGTGTTACTAAATATCATTTTTGGAAGTGGGAATAAACTTTGACTTGTTTAGCCTTATTGACACTTCTGTATATCCAACCCTAAATTGTCGTTTTAGGAAATGTGGAAAGATCGTCTATAAAATCTCGTACTTGAATTTATAAACTGGCTGCATTCACTTTCTTCGCTTGATTGCTTTTTTCGTTTATTTAAGTTATTATTATTATTATTTTTTTCAAACACGTATTCGGAACTAATCCATTGTGTTAATATACTTGCCGATGAAACGTTATATATCTTTAGATATCGATGGATCAGCAGGATTGGAAAGAAGCACTTTCATATTGCAGATTAACAATTCCAATTTACGAGAGTATGTATTCATTGATCTCATGCAGTGAAACTTCTAGATTCTTCTATGCTTTTACGTTATTTACACTGCGCTTCTACACAGGAGTATATCCGAAATGCCACCCTTTGCTCGGACTGCAGTACTATATGTGTGGAAAACTCGAATGGTGATATTTTACTATGCTACAATTTTATTGAATTTGGTTGTTTTTTCTAGCATATGCTTACAATTTTATCCGGTGATTATTTTATTAAATTTGCAGGTTTCTCGGGGAGACTGTAGCGGCAGTTAGGTCAATGACGAAAGGTTTGGATGTATTGGGAATCACTCATGGAACGAAGACACCGTTTGTAATGGAACTTACGAGCAAGTTGGAGGAAGCTCGTGCAGAGGCTTCGTACACACAGAGAAGATGATTTTTGCAATCTGCTATTATTTTTTTTTTCTACATCACGTAGAGTTATTTTTGTAATTAAAAAGGCACTTACGATTAGGTGAAGTTTGCGAACTGAGATGATGACTATGTTACTAGAATTACGTATAAAATTGAGAAATTCTGATTTTCAATCCGATTGTAATTACGAAAAAATAATCCCAAAATTTCCAAAAAATGCATTTATAAAACAACAAAATGAGCTCAAAGAGAAAACCCTAGCTTTCAGGACTTAATTGCATTTTCGTATTCGTCGTACATATTTTTCTCAAAAATCAATACATTATATGTTCTCAAAATACATGCATATGTACAGCCTCACAGAAGAAGAAACGACTAAAACACAACCTAGCTTGCATAATCAAACGGACATATATTTATAGAAAGAAAAAAGTCGGACTACTTAAGCTTGATGCTTAGGTTGTCCTAAATGTAGCCTAAACCATAATTGGATCATAAAAAGTCGTCGAGAATTCTAACTGCTGCTAACTGGCTGTGTGTGTATCTTCATAAACTTTCTAGCTGCTCCTGAAGCTGAAAGCAACCTGTAGAAATTCTACAAAGTAGCTTTCGCAATTCGTTTCTTGACAACAAAGACGAGTCATCGAATTGTACTAACGATCTAGGGTCCATCACCATACTCTGGAGCTGCGAGCACAGATTCAAACCCTTCTCATCATTTGCACTACACTCAGCAATTAGCTGAAACAACGTGCATTTTGGGCTGGCTAGTTTAGGTGGAAGTGGAGGAACAAGAAAAGGGTGTTGTAGTAGCTGAGGAATTCTCCACCTCTCGTTTCTATCCCAAGCAAGGCATTTCTTCATAAGATCCAAAAGCCAGGTGTTGGTCAATGGTTCGTAAATAATTTCGTGATTTGGGTCCGTTATGATTTTGAATTTTGACCAGAAAGTTTTGTATTCCGAAAAGGGCGTTCGCCCGTAAACCATTTGATAAAGGATGCAACCGAGTGACCATATATCCGATGGGCGCCCACACTTTATCGTGTTTCCATTTGCATCCGTTTCGTTACACAGGAATGCTTCTGGTGACATGTAACTTAGTGTTCCCACCTATAATTATTACATCATCTTTAACATTAAGGGGAAATAAATAACACTTCAATGATATATAGTTAAAGAAAAAAAAAAACCTGCGAGTCTCGTTGAATGTTTGTTGTGTCACTCATGATAGCTTTGGCGATTCCGAAATCAATTAGCTTTAGTGAACCCCTCACTAGAAGAAAATTTGCTGGCTTTAGATCAGAATGCACAATGCGTTCCTCGTGAATGGTGCTTACGGCTAGAAGTATTTGCTGCAAGATATACTTAAATGATTGAGATGTCTAATGAAGCTTAAAAATTCCTTTTAATACTATTTATCTTAAAGAAATGGAGTTCATGAAGAACCTGCCAATAAAATCTGAGCCAGTTCTCGTCGATGAATGAATCAGAACCATCCAGTTCTTTCCATTTATGAGAGAGCATGTGTGCTAAATCGATTTCTCCATATTCAAGTACCATGTATATATACGCGTCATCTTTGAGCCTGCCATCTTTATTACTCATGGAACCGTTCATCACTTCTTGAAGCAGAGCCTTATCTGTCACCTAATAAGGAAATTAGATATTAGTTTCTACATGTGCTTTGCTTTCACAAGAAACATAAACTTCATACGAGGAAAAGTTTTTCCTGCAAAAAGCTTCACTGCTTAAAATCCCTATTTCTTGAATGTTTTGGGTCTTTACATATAGCAGCCTAACAAGTTGTATATGAGTCGCAGCTAGTATCTGTTAAAGCAGTACATATGTACCTCAAAATCAATGAGCTGAATAATGTTGCTCTTCCCCTTCAGTCGATTCAAGTATCCGATTTCTTGGCAGAATCCATATGCTGTGGCATAGTCACGGCCTTTAAGTTTAATCTTCTTCAAGGCATAAATTGTGCAATCTGATGATATGACTTTGTGGACCTCACTACTCCCACCACTACCTATCTTGCCGAGTCTTTGATATAGCTTACCGTTGACTTTGAAAAACAAGTCAGGATCATAACCTTTTCTACTACGAGATGTCGAAGCTGCTTTACCAGTTGTACCTCTTTCTAATTTCTCTGGCTTGGAATTTTCTGATTTTACATCTGACGAAGGTACCACCTTTGAAGATGGAGGCTGAGATTTTAAGTCGATCGTGCTTTCTTTGACTGAATCATTAACTTCATGAGAAGAATCTTTGGCATTATTATAATCTCGAGGCAAACTACTCTGCGGCTCCTTTGATGGGGCTAAAGATTTCTCAACTTCCATTGATGTTGCATAAACGGAGCTCACAGCTGACTGATTAGATAACACTCCACCAGAAGATGGCTGCACAACATCCATTTTAGGCTGGGAGGAATAGGTTTTTGAGTTCATTAATGTTGTAATACAAGAAGATCCAATTACTGATGATTGAGTTATTGCATTGCTCAAATCATTCTGTAAAAAGTTTCCGAACTGGTTGAGCTTATCTTGAGCACCCATCGTTGTTCTAACCAACAGAGATGAATTTTCTCCCTCGGGTCTGACATTTTTATCCATTTCCATGCTCTGGAAATTATGATGCTGTCGGCCTTGATTATCAACAGATGAATTCTTCACTTGATTGCCCGTTTCCAATTCGATTTCTGTCAATGCAAGTGAATCCATATGAGACAACAAATCATGTATTGCAGTGGCCATTCGGTCATCGGCCCCTGCATAGACAATTTCCAATATACCCTATAAATTGCAAACAACTACTAACAAATTTCACCAAGCTACATGTTAGTAACTAACTCTCTTTTGATACTCACACTGCCAGAAAAAAAATTCTTATTTAAGCATCAGCTGAGAGATAGAAACACTAATTACCGCGAGATGTGGTAATGTTCTCCACGGAAGAGTCAACCTTCCTTTGCAACTCATCTACAACATTCTCAGGTTCCACACTCGACGAAGCAACTGCATCATCGAGCCTGGGTAAATCTATCTGAGATTTGATTGGCTCAAAATTTTCTTCACGCGCATTCACAGTGGCACCCAATTCTGGAGGTGGAGTATTTGATTTATCATCTTTATTCTCTCCACGAACAAAGACACTGGATTTGGAATGTGGAACGGTGCCCCTCGATTTGTGACTTTGCGGAATATCCTCTTTGCTTTTATTGACATCAATTGCTGAATGAGGTTTTACATTTGATTCTTTCGAAGTTCCTCGCTGAGCAACCAAAATTCGCCTTGGCCTAATCACATTTGGCTGCATCATACCTATATATCCCCATGACCGGAACACAAAATAAAAATAAAAATATAAAATAAAAAATCCAAAATTTAGGCAGCAATTCCAGCACACCAGCTTCAAAGGTAAAATTAAAACAGAGAGCCTAATAACAACAAAATCTTACTATTAACTACAATTAATTGCTTTAAAGTGGGTAATAAAAGAAGATACTGTAACTACAATTAATTAAGCGAGACAGTAGCGAACATATATGAATCCTGCCTAAAATTCTGTAGCCCTAGTGTGGTCGGTTTCGAGTAATTTATCTTAGAGAGTGTGTGAGTATACCTAGGGGACGGTGTCGTTTGAAAGCAGCTTGAACTTGGCGGACCAAGTCCGGAGGGGAAGATGAAGAAGACGACGTCGTCGAGGTGCAGGTGGAGGTTGTGTTGAAGGAACGGCTGAGATTGTTGGAGTCTGTGTTGATGTTGATCGGACGGCTCGAATTGGGGTTGAGGAATTTCTCTTCCGCCGGAAGGTCAGACTCCCCTTCCATCGATTAAGCACTCCAGCATTTCTGATTCTCGGTAATTAATTCCAGAAAAATCGCAAATTCAGCATTGCGCAGAGACGCCCATTGAAGAACTGTGCTCTCTGTGTAATGCCAGAGAGAGAGAGAGAGGGAGAGAGAGAGAGAGAGAGTGAAGGATTTTTTTTTTTTTTTTTTTAATTTTATGAATTTGAAACAGCTGAAGGCGGCTTTTTTATTTATTATATTATTTATTTTTTAATTATTTTTTGATTTTGGGTTTAATATTTGAATGGGCTTTGGTTATCGACTACAACTACAAGCCCAATTTTTCTTGCGATAGGATTCCATGGAATTTTTTAGGGGTGAAAGTCGGATGGATCGAATCGGAATTAGCCTTTTCGGAAAATTTCCAAAAAAAATCGGAAGTACAAAATCAATTTCAATTCCAATTCCAAAATTTTCGGAATCTAAAAATTCATTCCAATTCCAATTCCAAAATTTTCAGAATCTAAAAATTCATTCCAATTCCAAAAGGCCCGGAAATTTCGGAATTTCGGAAAAAAATCGGAAATCACATAAGCTTTAAAATTTCGAAACTTAGCCGAAATTTTCTAAGATGTTCATAATTTTTCGAAAATAAGAGCATCCACGTCGATAAAAGTAAAACTAATAACTACTAAATTTCAGTTCAAAAAAATAAATAAAAATAAACACAGCATAATATCCAATAAAACTTCTAACAACAATTCATTATGTCAAAATCCTAAAACAAAACTTATAGGTGTATTTTTCGGAAAATAAGTATTATATAATATATACTATTTATAGGTGTATTTTTCGGAAAAAAATCGGAATTTTTCGGAATTAATTTCGGAATTAAATCAGATCGGAAGTCGGAAATTCCAAATTTATTTAATATAATTCCAATTCCAATCCAAAAAAATCGGAAAATTTCGGAAATCGGAATTTCGGAAGTCGGACTGAAAAAAGTTGTTCCAAAATCGGAATTTTTCGGATCAGAACTGGCGGAAATTGGAAAATCCGTTCCAACTTGCACCCCTAAATCTTTTCGAGAACTCCAGTCCAATTCACATAAATGGATTTAAAAGAGGAAGGTCGTTGGGGCGAACCAAAAGGAAGTTCAGTTTCCATTCTCGCTCGCCTAGAAGGGACAGAAGAAAGATCTTGTTGTTTGTTCAACATTTTTTTATATCTAGTAGGCCTCTCAGTAGGATTCGAATTCGGATGAAGTTCTGAACATCTATTAGAGAAAAAAGAACGAACCGATCTTGTAGGAATAACCGTAAATAGCCGGGACATTGAGGAATATCCAGAAAGGCATTTCGGGAATCAATCTGGTTCTATCTTTGTTCCTTCTGTTTGAAGAAAGGAAGGATTTCAAAGAATCGATCTTTCTTTGACTGGTTGAATCTCTCGTTGATTGATAATGTGTGATATTCGGAATCCTCATTACTAATGGATTGCAAATGATCTCTGGATAGATCAAAAGATCCTTTCAGTTGGTTAGAATCTGTTACTTGTACCAAATTGTGTCTGGCGACGTGCTATAGGGAAAGTAGTTTTGATAAAGGGCGAAAGATCTGCGTAATTTCAGTATTTAACTGAGGGTATTTATGGGAAATTTCAAATAGATGGGCATTTTTGGAGAACTAATTTTTGTTGGATAAAAGTGCAAATAAGTTTCCGCAATAAAAATTTATCACGAGATATTATGCCAATGTTTCATAACATAGGGTGTTTATTGCAATTATCAAATAGTTTTAACATTAAATAAATTATAGCCCGTAAAACTTGGGCCGAATTTCACTTGAACCCACTAAAACAATTGAAAAAGCCCAATTAGCCCTCGCTTTCAACTAAAGGGTTCTTCTTCGTCTATGCCAATCTCCCAAACACTCACTATTTTCAGACTTCACCGTCCGCTTTTTGTCTCCGCCGCCGACCCACGCCAAGCCAGACTCCTATCGCCGCCGCCGTGCAACTTCATAGAGGTGAGAACTTAATTTCAGTTCGATTAGGGTTTCGATTTTGAAAACAAAAGTTCAGTTTTATATAATTTCTCCTTCCATTATTTTGCCCATTTTTTGGAACTGATTATGTAAACTGATTTTATAGATAATATATTTGGCATTATGAATTGATACTTTTTCTAGTCTCTGTGAATTGTAGAGAAATTATCATGCAATTTTATTCCCTTCAATTATGTTTATACGTCGTCGTTTTGTTGGAATTTTTGCTGTTAATTGGTAATCTGTTTAATTAATGCGGCTGGGAGCTGTAAAAGTGGGATTTTAGTGATTTATGCCACCGAATTACTGCTTATGGTCTTTGATTCCTATCGGTTTCTCGTTTTTTTTTTATAATCGAAAAGTTCGACTTTGTCAACAGGAGTGGTAAGAATGAGGCTTCTAACTCATAATATGCTATCGTCGAACATCAAGGGCGTGACTAACGGTTTCCCGTTACTTATCGAGGCGGTGAAAGTGGTGGAGAAGGAAGTGGATTTCAACGAAGATTTCCTCAAAAACATGTTTGTGAAAGTCGAATGGAAGGCTCTTGTAGAAGCTTCTAGAACCCTTGGGTACACCGAGCTGCCGGAAAGTGCGGAAGCTTCCATGCTCGATTCTGACGAGTTTCTTCGTAAGTTCCACCATGCCCTTCTTGAGCTTCATCTCGAAGATGGTGCGTTGGTTTGTCCTGAAACAGGTCGTAAATTTCCTGTCAGCAAAGGAATCCCGAATATGCTGCTTCATGAAGACGAGGTGTAGTTTGTGACTTGAATGAGTTGTTGATGTTTAGGGTCTTAAACGGGACTTTTATTTACGTGCGAGTTATTGGCAATACTATTCAAAATATGTAACCGAATATTTTCAAGGGTTTCTTCTTATTGAGAAAAATGTGTGATTGTCATTCCCGAGTTTGTACGTTTTCGTATCCGGTAATTGTTGTGTAGATTGGAATTAACGGGGGCGTTTTCTTTATCCTTCGATTTGATATCTATTTAGGCCTCTTTGCTTGGTATAAGTGAGTCGAATATTAATTTCGACACTAAACGTAGGTGCGTTGCATGGAAACGAAATTAACAAGGTCGATCGACACTAAATAAAATTAATTTTTACAGACATATAAATCAACAAGGTCGATTGACACCAAATTCTTTTATTCTACCAACTTTTTTTGCATAGCATTCTTAACTTTTTATAATATTTTGAGGACTTATGTTACAAGAGTATTTTATATTTTCCAAACCTTCTAATAAAAAAATTCAAGTAATTTAATTACATTTTTCCTTTCTCCAAAAAATAAATAAAAAGAAAACAAACAAGTTGTCTAATTTATACTGGTCGGTCAACGTCAAGTCAACTGGTCTCGCGTGTTTCATTGATATCAAAGGCAACTATTCCCGAATTCCGATCACTATAAATAAATACCAATTCGCGCACATTTCAATCATCCACTTTGAACTTTCGTTTCTCGTGAGCTATGATCTCTGTTCTAGAAAACCCTACATTGAGTTCTTCCCCACGAATCGTGTTCTTAGGGTTTCCACTTTTCAGTTTCTGATCGTCTCACGCTCCCGTAGTTGAATTCGAGGAACTGTTGTTACAAGGAAAGCTCCAGAATCTCAGCTCGCGGTTTTATCAGCCACTTCAATCCGAATTCTCGCGATCGAATTTTCCGGAGTTTTACGTCATTTCAAACTGTTTTCCTCGTTTTGATTTTCGATTGGAAACTGTGAAGATTTTGTCTGTCATTTGAAGGTTTGAGGACAGATCCAGGATTTCTGCCGCGGATTTGTTTCGTGTGTTTTTCAGAATGAGTAGAATTCTGCGATTCTCAGGCATAAAAAACCTGGAACAGTTTAAATCTTTGTCTGGATCAAACATGGGAGCTTCTAATGCAAAGATGCATTCAAGTTCTACGGTCGCGCCTCCGCATCCAGTTTCTACCGGAAGCTTTGCGAATCTGAAGCTTACTGCAGGTTGTAATAACTATGCGTATTTTTTTTAGTTTTAATTTTTTCATTTTTCAGTACGTTTTTCTGGAAGTATTGTGTGCATCTGACTAATTATCACACTCGTTTCACTTTCTCCAGAGAAATTGGTGAAGGAACAAGCTTCTGCGAAAAATGACCTTGAATTGGCGGTAAATTGAAATACGAAATAACAGTCTCTCGTTAATTTCTCTGGCTGCACACATATTCTATGCATAGACTAAGTTCTACGTATTTATTTCTACATATTCATGTGCACACGTGCATATAAATTTTTGATGTTCATAGTTCACATATTTTATGTGTTATTTGTATGGTTATCTCTAGATGTAAGCATCCACACATGTTTGATGTACGCATAATTTCATTTATATTATTTAAAGCAGAATCTGGAACCTAATTTATGGCACTGCAGCATTTTTAAAGTAAATTGTGTATATCCTAAAAGTGTATGTTTGAAATGCAGAACTCTAAGCTCAGAAAACTGACAGAGCAAATTTCCATGCTGGAAGAGAAATTGCGCAATGCATTCAATGAAAATGCACAGCTTAAGGTCAAACAGAAAGAAGATGAGAAGCTCTGGATAGGACTTGAATCTAAGTTCTCTTTTACAAAGACACTGTGTGATCAACTCACTGAAACTTTGGAGCAGTTAAATGTTCAGGTTCAGCTTGGTAGGTGTTCTTTATATAAGTTATATCCCGTGTTCATGTTATAGAAATGTTCTGCTGTTGTACTGATTCTGGACTACTACAGCTGAAAAGGATAAGGCATTTTTCGAAGATAAGATTTCTGCAACATCAGCTGTTCTGGATAAATTGCATGAGCATATGAAGTCTATGTCCTTGAAGTTGGACTCTTCGGAGGAAACAATTAAAACTCGTGAGTTTGATTTTATGCGCTAATTTGCCTCAAGGCTTTGGTTTCTGTGTTTTGATCATAATGGATCTCATGTCTAGTAAATTTATAGTTGTGATTTTCTGTCGTTGCATCTTTTGTAATTGTGGCGTGCTTATTTTCTTATAAATCAAGGTGAGAAGGAACTCATGGAACTTGGGCTCGAAAAGGGAAAATTGGAGACATCATTTAGAAATGAACAGAGCAGAACTACCTGCCTGATTGAAGAGAAAGGTAATTCTGATAAGGCATGACTGAAGACATGTTCTCGTCGTAGACTTTTTATGTACTAGACTAGTTCAATAAGTTCAGTGACAAGAGAGTTCTGTTACTGTAGATGTTTTCAAAATCAATTGCTTCAGGTTCCTTTAGTATACCGTTCACTTACTTTTTTTCTTTTCGAAGCAGATGGTACGATAAAACAATTGGAAGAAGATGTAGCAGCAAACAAAATGGCTTTAGAAAGTTTGACTTCTAAGATGGAAAACATGCAACTTGAGATGAGAGTAAAAGAAGATGATCTGCTTCAATTAAGTGTCACCAAGGAAAATTTGGAGAGAGAAATCAAGGATCTATTGTCCAGCAAAAATGATCTTGCTAATAGATTGGATATGGCATTCAAAGAGATCAAGAATCTTGAAGATTTTGTTAACACTCTGGTCGTGAAATTCACGGAATTGGAGCATCAAAGCCTGACATTTTCTGAAAAAGTCGTTGAGCTTAATGGTTTATTCGATTCATCTGTTAAGTTGGCTCAGCAGGAGAAAGACCTTATTTCTAAGTCTGCTCAACAAAAGTTTGATCAGATAGAAAATCACCGCACATGTGTTATATCTGAGAGAAATGCTTTGCAGTTTGTTAATCATGATTTGAACAACAAAGTTCTTGAACTTCAGAAAGAACAGGAATTTGCTATGGTGCAGCATGCAGAAGAATGCCGGTTAGCAGAAGAGAAAATTCGGAAACTGGAGTCTGAGCTAGAAACTCTTGTTTCTAAGCAGAGTGAGATGCAAGCCCGTATACTCAAAATGGAGGATGATCTCCTGACTTCATCCGAAACCTCAACATTATCTGATAAAAGAATGGTGAAAGCTCGTCCACTGAGATTTGTCCCTTGTTGTGCATGGAATGTGACATAAGTTGAATTGTTCATTTTTTTCTTCTCTGTGTCATTCAGCAAGCCTTGCTGCTGCAACTTTCTGAGTTAGAGACTCATAGCAAAGGTGTTGTGGATGGGCTAAAAGCAGATATCCTGAAAAAGCAAGACGAAATTGATCTTTTGCAGAAAGAGGTTGAGAAAAATGGAGAGAGTGTAGGTTCCCTTGAGAAAACAGTCAGTGAGCTCGAGAGGGCACTAGAGGAAAAGGACCAGATTGTGGCTGAACTAAAGACTAGAGAAAATGAGTTTGATGATCAGAAAGCAGAGGTTTTCTTCAATCGAGCCTTCAAGTTTAATTTTTGTAGAACAACCAGTTTGAAGGATAACTAATTATTTGCTCTTCTATTTTAGATTGCTGCATCACTGGCTAACGCTGAAAGTAAGCTTGACGAAGCCAAGAAGCAATATGATCACATGCTAGAAAGCAAACAGTTGGAACTCTCAAAGCATCTGAAAGAAATATCTCAGAGAAACGACATGGTATTCCTTTTCATTTTACTGTCGTGACAGGGCTACAATTATACCTTTTACCTGTTCTTCCATTACATCCATGAAATTGACTTCAATTGGAGTCCGATCAGGCCATTAATGATATACGAAGGAAGTATGAGGTGGAGAAGCAGGAGGCTGTCAATCTTGAGAAAGAAAAGGTCCATTCACTACTTTTTCTCTTTGATTCCTCGTTCAGGTTTGAGTTAATTAAGATTTATCTGCATCAACTTTCAGGCAGATAAAGTGATCCAAGATATGGAACAAAAATCTGAGCTTAAGATTGCTCAGTACAAAGAAGAATCTCGGCAACAATTGCTGCGAGTGCAGGAAGAGCATGCTGCCCTGGTATGCTACTAAATTAAGAAATCACGAACCTGAATTTGAAGTCTTAAGTTTGTTTTCCAATCAATAATTTCAATGAGGATTTTGAACTGAGTGAGTAGACAATATAAAACATGGTAGAGAAGGTGAGGTGTAAATATTCAAATCCCTCTTGAAAGGTGTAAGAAAATCTTGAAGGGAATATAGCTAGTTACTGTTTTCCTTTCTTCCCTTAGTATAAACCAAAAGATACAGTGAATATTACCTTGTTTCTCTTATGCCTCCCCATTCATAAATTAAATTTCCTCTTTATAATTTTCTAAATTTACATATTTCTATTTCTTCGTTCACTGCATATTGCATATTTATACTATTTGAGGCTAGAGAATTCTCATGAAATTAGTATCTAGCTTTTCAACAGAATTTGCATATTGCATATGTATATTATCTGAAATGTGTCAGGATTTGTGCTGTCGATGTCTTCTGTGTAGGTTATCAAAATTCAACAGGAACATGATAATAAAGAAATGAGCCTCACGTATAAGCACAGCGAAGAACTAAAACGCGCCCAACTTCAAGCTGAAACTGAATTAAGAGAGGTATATCACCTATGGAGTATCTTAATTCAAAGTTATTACGAGAAACGACTACACTATGTATCGAACACTGGATTTCTTGCAGAAAATAAAATCACTTAGGTCTGACCATGAGGCTCAATTAAGAGCTTTGAGGTGTGAGCACGAAGATGATTGCAAAAGACTTGAAGAGGAGTTGGCTGTTCAAAAGACAAAGGTATATTCTACAATTTCATGGTAAATAGTTTTACCACTACAATATATTGTTGTTTGTTATCTCAGGAAGAGAGGCAGAGGGCCTTACTGCAGCTGCAGTGGAAAGTAATGGGTGACAATCCTCAAGAAGACCAAGAAGTGACCTCGAAAAAGGTATGCCTCGTAACACAAAAGTACTTCTCTCCATAACTCATCATTATGAGAAACATGAATTAAGATTTTATCTTTCTCAACTGCATCATGAGATGATTAATATAACAGTACCAAAGTTGTATTGAGTTGTACGGTGTTCGATCATGTGGGAGCAAATCATTCTAGCTTACAATAGTCTTTTCCGGTGAATTAATTAGGGGAAATATGTTAACTTTTTCTACAAAAATCACTCAGATTATCTAAGAAGTCGTAACAATAACTGCTGATCATTACCAGTTTTAATGTTGAATATTAGACAAGAATAGTTGGTAAGAAATTTATTTAGTGTAATTGCACGATCCCCGTATCCTTTTTCTTTCTCACCACATGCTGTTGCTTGACACTTTTTTACGTAAACTAATACTTTGAAAAGATGAAATTACTCAGTCTATTTGATTCTCACAGAACTACTCTATTTCATCTTCCAAGAAGAGAAATAAAGACAGTGATAAAAGAACTCAGCATACTCTTGACAGAACAGAAGTTGAGGAAAAGGTGACTTTTAAAGGAAAACGTTTCCTTACTTTTGCGCTGCTTCACATATATGGCAATAATGGTCTGTCTTTCAATGCTTTTTGTAGGATTCCCCTTACCCGAAAGCAATTCAAACTCCAGTTTCAAATTTGTTGAAAAAGGCTGAGAATGTGAATGATATTCCTAAGCATAGCAGGAAGGTGAGACGAGACAACTTCACTTGGAAGTTATTTGTGACTCTGCACAAAAATGGGTGGATTATCCACATTTCCCGTATTTTGCCCATTTACTTTAGTCTCTCAGTTGGAAAAAAGTCTGATATCCATCTCTAACACGTCATTATTTGCAGGTTACCCACCATGAATATGAAATTGAAACATCGAATGGTAGAACAATCACAAAGCGCAGGAAAACTAAAAGTACTGTCATGTTTGAGGTCAGTAGTTATTAATCATGCAACAGTTATATAACTAATTTTCATGCTGCATAATCCAGAATCCGTTGAGGTTGCTTAAAACGAGTGGGCTCGTTGAGATAGCTCTCTAACTTTATCACAACCATCTGAATTGCAGGACCCTAGGAAGCACAGGAAGAGAAACACACCAAAAGCTAGGACACCGAAAAATGTTACACAGGCAAGTGTTCAATACATAGAAACACACACTTAAGACACAGCATTTTGGTCCCGAAACTTTGTTTTCTTTGTGCTGATTCTTGGTCACTAATTTGATCCAGGGAGTCAAAGGTGGAGTTCCTCCAAAACCTTCCAACATAGGTGATTTGTTTACCGAAGGATCTTTGAATCCATACGCAGATGATCCGTATGCATTTGATTAGAGGTATTATTCCCATTTCATCGTACTATTCTTCTTGAATAATATGAACATTGTTTAGGTCTATTGGTTCAATATTGCTGATCAACTTCTACACGTCATGAAACAATTGAATACACAATTTGGTTTAAACAAGCTGAACTTGTAGACGTTCGGAAAAAATATTAAATCGCCTTTTCTAATACAGTCTGTCCTTATTTGTAGGCTTTGAAACGTTATCTTCGCTGCACACAAAACGAGCCTTACTGGAAAGAGTATCAGCTGTGCTACGTATACCTCGTCACTTTAAATTTCTGAAGAGTAACCTCAGACATGTTTTGCCATATAATCCCTATCTCACCAGGTCCCACAAATTCTTCTTTAATCATCCATTCATCGAAATATTTCCGACTTAACCATCTGTTTTGGTTTCTTGTAAGCGCATCCGTATCTGCATTACAAATTGTACTTTCTGTTCATGACTTTTCTAGGTAGACAACTTGATAACACCCGTCCACTGTCGCGTTAATTACAGTCATACTGGACTTTATGTGTACATATATTGGAATGATATAAACAATTTAATTAGTAGGTAATTCATCCCTAGGAACTTGCTCATTGCATAATTTTTTACAACGGAAGGAGAACCTCATCTGTTAACTTTTGAATGTGAGCATAAATGAAATTGATTGTTCATTAATTATTTTCATCTTACATCCAGCTTTCCTCCACCTTTTGCATAAAACTGCTGCCAATAATGAAATTCAAATTTCATTGATTTCTTAGTAACGGTAACCAGAATTTATACTAGCTTTTATAAAGACCACCCATTAGTTAATTTGTGTGTATCTTGCAGAGATGTGACAATTAAAGTAGTTGTACTGAAGTGGACTCAAGTATGAATTTTGAGGCTAATAAAAGTAGGAAACTTTATTTAGTGGCAGATAGGCTCTCTAATGTGATTTTGAGGCAAAAAGAATCAAACCATCTTTTTAATTCAAAGCACCATTAATTATGGTGTAATTAGTGCAGTCCTTGTTCTTAGCAATGCTCTTAGTTCTAGACATCCTAATTTGCGTGCCCACTACTATATTTTCTCTTTTTTTTCTTTTTTAAATTTTATCTTCAACTTTTGAGCAAAAATGTGGGAGTGTTTTCTGTGCACAATTAATTCAAATCTGCTACAATGAATTAATAGGAATCTTAATAATATGGCCGTACGGACTTTATATTAACATTTCAAAATAAACTATACACAGACACTACTATAACTAAGGCAGGTTTTAGGCGTTTTCTTAACACTCATATAAAGTATACATTCGTGTATAATGAAAGAACAAGTGAAAAAGTTAGGAAAAAATATGAATATATAAATTGTTCGGCGCTGGTTTTGTAGAATCTACATCCACCATTGATCTACACATAACACACACTCCCATGTGTATGTGTGTTTCGTGGGTAATTATTTATGTAGAGCTACGATTTAAAACCACATGTTGCATTTCATTCGGTATAGAATTTCACAAGCTGTTCGGCAACACTCGAATAGAGTACAAAATGAAAACTATAAAGTATATCATCTCCTATTTATCCGGATGTCCTATATTGGACATTTGAAGACATTGCATTTAATTAGGCTCATAATTCAATAATTTTATTTTTTTATTTTTCGGCCCTGCGGTTAGGTTTTAACTATAGTTTATTATTGGACTAAAGAAACTCTTAGATTCCTTCTACGCCAGTATAATAATTACGATTTTTAATTATTTACACATGCTCCCTTTGTCAGTTTGTGAAATGATGTCTCCCTCACTCTCCTCCATCCTCCATTGTTTTCTGTTTTCTTTTCAGAAAAAATATTTAAAAAAAACTATTTTTTTTATATTCATATATAAATAATATTTAATTTATTCGTAACATAATTTCATATCCTAGACACTAGACACGCACTGTAAAACATTATATTATTTGAAGTACTCCACCAAAAAAACATTTTCCCAACATTTTCCAGGACAATGAATATATATATATATATATATATATATATATATATATATATAGATATATTATATTATGTATCTATAGATGATGAGGTCCCACAATACCCAAATCCAGGACCAGTGTAAAGAGAAGGCATCTCCCTCATTTACACCTTCCTCTGTAAAAGTACTTGTTTGTAAGCACTTTCTCATTCCCTCACTAGAGAGAGAGATAGAGAGAGAGAGAAAGTGAGAAGAGAGAGAGAAGTGAAAAAAAGAGCTGCACTCGAATCTGTTCTTCAATGGCGAAAAGCAGAAACCCCAGAAAGCACGCCAAAGAAAATCAGCAAGAAAAACCACATTCATGGGCCTCCCTCAGAAGCCTCTTCACCTGCAAGAACCTCCAAGTACAACAGCAAGAGCAGCACGTACAACAACAGAACCAGAACCAAAAGCAGAAGCAGAAGCAGAAGCAGAAGCAACAACTATACCAAGAGTTCGAAAAGCCGAAAAAGCAGAAGCTGAAACAACAAACACAACAAGACGAGACGAAGAAAGACAGCAAGAAAAACCCGCAAAACCCCGACGAGAAAACAAACAACATATCCAAGAAAATGAAGTGCTCCGGTTCAATCTGCAGCAACACTAAAGTCATGCAGAAACCCGAAATAAACTCCGAAGAACTGAAGAAGAGGGCTAATTTGGTAATTGGCTCATCTTCTTCTTCATCTTTGCTCAAAGAGAATGTTTCGAACTCTTCATCCTCTTCTTCGTCTTCGTTCACGGTGCCGCCGCCTTCCGCTTCACCTTCCATTTCCGGATCTTTTCGGAATATGCCTTTTCGGAAACTATCGGGCTGCTACGAGTGCCGAATGGTGGTGGATCCTGTCCTCGGAATGACGAGGGACCCTTCTTTGAGGAATAGTATTTGTTCTTGTCCTCAATGTGGTGAAATCTTCATGAAACCTGAGAATCTCGAGCTTCATCAAGCCGTTAGGCATGCAGGTAACTTTTTTTTTTTTTTTTTATTTTAATTTTTGTTAACCATTTTTTTATTTATTTTCATGTCTTTTTTGCTTAATTGTTATGAATTAATTACATATATTATATATAATTATGAGTCCAAGTAATTAATGGGAAGATATATATTTTAGTTTAAATAAATATATTTATTAAAAAAATTAACCGTGTTTATTGACATTCTTAATACTCGTACATATACTTAAAAATTTATTTATTTTGAAATAAATAGAGTAGAAATTGAGTAATTTACCAGTTCTCTAGTCAAACTTATTTTCTTGAATTTCTGGTAAGTGAGTACTTCAATGCCCTAGTAGTTCATCATAATCTCTCAAAATAAGTACTTAAAAAATTAATTGCCCTATATGTTTTAATTATTTTGGCGTTACCCTCAATTAATTAAATCTCCTACCTACTCTCTTATTATAAGTGATTTATTGCACAATTTCTCACTCTTTTCAACCTTCCATAAATCCTTCTAAAAAATTAAACATAAAATAAATAAATAAATAATGATACTTTAATTAAGATATGAGCTACTCCCATTTTAATGTAAAACTTGAAACAGTATCTGAGTTGGGCCCTGAAGACACAAGCAAGAACATAGTAGAGATCATATTCCAGTCGAGCTGGCTCAAGAAACAGGCTCCGGTTTGCAAGATCGACCGCATACTAAAAGTCCAAAATACCCCCAAAACAATCTCGAAATTCGAAGAGTATAGAGACGCAATCAAGGCTAAAGCCACTAAGCTGCCCAAGAAACACCCTCGTTGCCTTGCCGATGGAAACGAGTTGCTAAGGTTCCACTGCACCACGTTAGTATGCTCGTTAGGCCTAAATGGCTCGTCCAACTTGTGCAATTCGATACCGAATTGTAGCGTTTGTAGTATCGTGAAAAACGGGTTTAAAGTCGTCACTTCGGAAGTTTCTGCGAAAGGTAATATAATAAAATCGAATCATATTTGAATGACTACTTCTATTTAATTTTTTTTTATATTAATGTTTGTTTATATTTTGAAAATAGGTATATTAACGACTGCGACCAGTGGAAAAGCTCATGATAGTTGTGGGGTGGGATTGGACGACGGGAAGAGGGCTATGCTGGTTTGCCGGGTCATTGCGGGTCGGGTCAAGAAAAACCCGGATGTGAATTCGGAGGACTACGATTCGGTTGCCGGAGCGGTTGGAGTTTATTCGAATTTGGATGAGCTGTATGTTTTTAATCCCAAGGCTATATTGCCTTGCTTTGTTGTGATTTATAGAGGTTTTTAACTAGGGTTCTTGAAATAATATGTTTGCTGCAAAATGGACCTGGATTATTAATTTGTTCGATTTTAATTGTTTATTATTGTCTTTGTATAAATTCAAATTTGAATTTTCATATTAATATGAGTGAAGTCGTTGAATATGGACATTGATATCAAATAAAGTGTTACTAATTGAATACTAACTACTATTTTAGATATACTTTAAATAAATAAATAAATAAAAATACTATTTATCATAGTATTTTAGATATATCACTAGTTGTATAAATATTTATATTTGGATTGTCAGGAAAAGAAAAAGGCACGTGCCCTGACGTATAAGCACGTGGATCTTTGTACTCCCATGGGAATGATATTGAGAAGAGGAAAAGCTAAAAGCGCATCTCTGAAAACAGCAACTTTTATGTTTTTAATTAGCACTAATATTCTATGGGGGTAAAAACCAGCTTTAACCCAACGGTAAAAAATGTACAGTAAAATTAGTTTCCCATTTTTTTTTACCAGACTGCAGTCTGCAGAGCACGTAATAAACATTCTCTGCATGCAACCTGCAAATTTTTGCAGTCACTGCAATTCCATTTGTTTGGTAAAATTATTGCAGTAAAATTTGGCACCATTTTAATGCTTTTGAGTATTTGTTTTGTTTTTTAGCAGGAATTAATAATATTAATAATATTGTCGCGCATGAGTTTCTTGGTTTATGTTTAGTTTCAATCAATCCCCACTTTTATTTATTTATTTATTTATTTTTAAAATTAAATAAATAAATAAATAAAACTCAGGTAAATAATTGACTCTTGTTTTGTACTACTCATTGGCTGATGATTATATTGCTTTCTTGCATAGTAAGACTTGTTTGGTTAAAGTCAAACACCAAAGCATGGGGTTTTCAATATTTATTATTACCACTTTTTAATGAGACTAATTATTTTGTATAAAATCATTTATTTATTTATTTTAATAAATCCAAACAAGTAAAACAAATTTACAACTTTGGTTAGGGCACCCTATGTACGTTACACTAACCCCCAACTCCTAGACTACTACTCTTATTCTTCTCGATTTTTGTCCTATTTTATGTATTCAATTTCAAGAAATTTCAATTATTCAAGTTTAATCTCATTAAACCCTTGATTCGTTTATTTCATATTTATACAAAAAGAGTATTTTACGTAACAATATTTGTTGAAAAAAAAATAGAATTTTTTCATATATATATATATATATATATATATATATATATATATATATATATATATGAACATATATATATATATATATATATATATATATATATATATATATATATGAACATGTCAAATTTTAGAAATGAAAGTTCCAAGAACATAAAAAAAATTGTTATCTTTAATTTATTTACGAAGAAGATGATAGGATCGAAAATGAAATTTCGATAGGTTTGAATAATTAAATAACATGTATTCATGTACACATGAATACATATTATTTAATTATACGTTGGTCTCCCTGCTTATGGGTTTTATAATACTAAAATTATACTATTTTAATCAAAAATATATAAATTTTGTCAAATTTATTATTATATTGTACGTGCAACAATCGAACTACCGAACCTCGTTAAAATTAAATCAATTGTTATTATTGACTATATATATAGTTTAGATTGTACGTATTAAGTTATTAACTTATCACAAAAACACAAATATATACACTTTACATATAGTTTATACATAATAATCCATGTTGGAAAAAAATACATGTTATTACAACAATTTGTGGATATTCACTCCAAAAATAAACTAACATTCACTCATTAATTTTTATTTAATGGTCTTATAATGCGACCTTACAACACAAACAAATCACACAGACAAATTTTTTTTCGAGACGTACAGTTGAATAATACGATAACGTATTTCTATGCTACACGCGATGAATATTACTCCGGGTGGATTTTTACCATTAATCTACACACACTAGTATGTATGCATGTGTGTGTAAATGACTGATAAAAATCTACGATATGTAATATTCATCGGGTGTAGTATAGTCTAGACCCACGATCTAGTTAGTAAGAAGCAAACTAAAATCTCCGGTCAACATAAACCACGCTCCATGGACCAAAGCCGCAATCCCCGCGCCGCGAGCTGCAGCTTTCAACAGTGAGGCTTTTGTAACGCAAAACACCTCGCTAAAAGTGTACGTAATATTCAGTTTCCCGTAAGGAGTACCCGCCACCGTGTAACTGAAAATTTTCTCGGTGCTCAATCCCGCATCGAAAAGACTCTTCAACGGCACATCAACATGTCCGACAAATTTGTCTTTGACTAGGGTTCTCTTAGTGTAGAGTTTGATGGAGATTTTGACGCCTGAGCTCTGAATAGCTGACTCTCTGAACGTGTACTCGATGGGGAAATTCCATCTAGGGTTGGTTTCTCCGCACCTGTCAACTGAGGTTTTCTGAGTGGTTTTTTTGTCTCCCTTGAGAGTAACAACCTTTTTCGAGTAATCCGATTTCTTTAGACAAACCTTCGCGTAGACTTTCATCGTCTGCCCGTATTTACGGAAATCGGGGAGGTCGTCTGCTGAAACAAGGGTTATTTCGAACATCCTACATTCCATTTTTTTTTTTAGTATGTGGGGTTTTAGTTAATTTTGGAAGAAATTTGGATGTGTGTGTATGTAAATATGAATGAAACCCTAAATATTTATAGTTAAGAAACTAATGTCAGGTCTACAATAATTAGTTAGGGTTTTGGGTTAATTAATTAGTGGTTGGAGCTTTATTTTTTATATATTTATTGCGTGTTCAAGGATTAATTCAAAGGTAGCCATAATTGGTTGTTCGCAATTAATTACTTAAATACAGAAAGCTAATTAAATAATTAATTAACACTTGTTAGTGTTTGTGTACATTGACAATTTTGCCCCGAACAATGTTCGTAAATTTTATTTCTGATTTTCTCCAACACTTGCAAAAAATCTGACCCCAAAGTTAAAATTAGGGGTTTTTATTTGTTAATTATTATTTTTTATTCGTTTAATTGAATTAGAACTTTAATCATCTTTTAGTACATTACATTTACTTTTAAGATCATGTATGGCAACATCAGTGCTAATGATGAAATTTAGGTTAGTGCTTTTAGTAAATAGCACACAATTGATAATTTATTTGTTTATTTAATTGAATAAATGAGCACACAAATTAAGTATGTAAGTTAGTGAAGAGATTAACTATATTATTATTTATACATAGATATTGAGCAGAAGTCACGAGTAGTTTATTTGCAGAAAAAAAAAATTAAAATAGAAAAAAATAATAATTGAAAAAGTATGTTTGAGACTTTGAGTTAAGGAAAATAAAATATTACTCCCTCTATTCCATAATATCTGTCTCTTTTGAGAATTTCTTTTGTTCCATATTATCTGTCACTTTACAATTCCAATGCTGCATTAATTGCTTAATTTTCAATTTTACCCTTATTAATTCTATAACACTATTCCTGCATTAATTAATAAACAAGTATATTTTGGTCCATCAATATCTATTTTCCTAAAATTAAGACATATTTATTGAGATTTTTAAGATTTGTGCCAAGGTGAAAAACGACACCTATTTAGGAACGGAGGGAGTAATTTATTAGGCAATTACAACAAAATAAAATAAAAATAGGGAAACACAAGCCATAACTCGTAGACATACAATTAAGGGGTAAAATTGGCCAATAGAAGTACTACAACTATAAGAAAATAAAAATAAAAATAGATAGTCAATTTGCCATGTCAGCAAAAACACACGGATTGCATACGGTAGGGGTATTTTTGATACGTTTCGTAATACAGTGGTGTAAAATGCGACATACCCCATAATTCAGTGGTGCAAAATAAAATTACTGATAAAAAATAATAATTTTGTGATTTTTTAATTATTTTGTTATTCTTTTGTTCGTGTGTTTTAGAATTTAGATATTCAAAGAAATTGGCACAAATGCATGACGCTAGGAAGTTGTCTTGTATTTTCGTCACTCCTTCATAGTAAAAAAAAATTATTGATAAAAATAATAATTTTGTGATTTAATTACTTTTTTATTCTTTTGTTTGCGTGTTCTCGATATTCAACGAAATTGGCACGAATGCATGACGCTAGGAAGTAGTCTTGTATTTTCGTCACTCCTTCGTGGTAAAAATAAAATTAACGTAACGAATCAATCACGAGTTCAGTTACTTGCCATTAATTAAATAGTCTCGTACTATTGACCGACTTCTAATTCAGTATACAATAGAACCTCAATAAATAAATAAATAATAAATAATAAATAGTTTATTAATCTAAATTTTAAATTAAATTAAGACTGAAAAACAAATCAAGCTTGTTCATCAAGATTGAAGAATTTCCGAGAAATTAAAATCAAGTGTGGAGTAAAATATATCTTGATTCGTTGAGGGGAACAGATCAAATGACATAAGATCTCAATTTTATTAATTATTCTCAATTTTAAACTAAATGAAAGTATGAAACTGAAAAATAAATCAAAATTAAGTGTGGTGAATATTTTACGTAAAACATCAAATTAAGGCTGACGACTTGGTCCATGAACTCCAACAAATTATTCATTAACTTCTAGTAGCTGTGTATTCTAGAAAGGATTTCAGATCCATAACAAATTAATTAATTAAATCCCATACGAAACGAGAGTAGTAAATCGGAAATTCTATGCTACACCCGGTTATTAACACGTCCATGTGTGTGCGCGCTTAGTGAGTGAAAAAGATATGTCATCATCCATAGTTAATAATGACTCGCGCAGTTTTGGAAACAGCTTGTCTTTGTAATTGTCTACACATCGTTGACTTGGTCTCGTCGCTCCATGGAGTTTGACGGTATCGTCTCCATTTACTATATATTGCGTAATCCATCTCAAACCTACTTATCTCCATTTTCTCGAGGCAGATTGCACTTTTGAGGATGTACAACGCAAACTCAATCTCGTTTTCACTCCCAACAAATCCACTCATTTTCACTTCCTTCAGCTCCGAGTGTAAAACTACCGCCATTTCCTTCTTCCTCCAATCGATCGGCATTTAAGCAGCAAAGTAAACGGAAACAGCGGATATTAGAACCGGACGAAAGCCTCAAGAATCTATCCAATGAATTATTGATTAACTTAGAAACATGAGGCTTATTGTGCTCCATATGGCCGAATCGATGATATATGGTCTCCTAAAAGGCAGTCACAGACTCACAATTTAATCGGATAGTCGATACAAATCTGTAGAGATTCCTCCATCTGTGCGACAAAACGCACGTCCGTATAGCATCTTTTATGGGTATACGTGAGATAATCGAAATCAGAATGTCGTCCGGCAGTTGACTTATGATGTCAGGGCCTGGAAGATTTGTTAAAACAGAAAGTTACTAGCAAGAAAATATTGAATTTGCAAAAAAAACCCTGAACTTAGGCTAAATAACGAAAAACACCCCACCTATCCATAATAACCAAACTGTTCATCGAGTTTTCTAACAGAACATGTGTACAATCTATTATACCTTCCGTCAAATAGGTGAGAAATAAAATAAAATATCTGAAATTGTGTAATTCTATTCTATGGAATAAAAAAAAATCGTGAAAAGTCATACTACTATAAGGTGGTTGGTGTAAGACGGAAACAAATATCAGGGGTTTTGGTAATTACGAATAGGTGGGGTGTTTTTCGTTATTTAGCCTAAGTTTAGGGGGTTCGTAATTTACCCAAAATAAAAAGAAAAAAAGAAAAGGTTCATCATGCATTGCAAATTAAAGATGCTTGCTTTTTCTTGGAGTTTGCATGGCGTAGATAAAAAATATATTGAAATTCCCGTTGTAATGACTTGAATTACTAAAGAAAAATCGATAAAAAATATATTGAAATTCCGACATACACCAAATTAAATATACGTACAAACAATTGGCCACGTCGGATTTGATCTGGGCAAAGGGAGCGCGTCTATCTTTTCCACTAGGGTATAGAAAATTTGCAGAATTTCAGAGTAGAATAAAAATGGAATCTTTATTACGAAGCACACACGTGGCTATGGCGAGGAGTCCAGCCATGAAAAAAAATATCGAGCGGAATTAGGGTTTTGATGGCGGTTCCGGTGGCGGCGATGGCGGTGTAGACGGCAGAGATTTGGGAGAGAATATAGCAGCTTTGGAGAAGATGAACGGGAGAATTGGAATTGATGGGATTCGCTACGACGTCGTATTCGAAGCCCAATTGAATTTAATAAATTAAGCCCAGTTATATTATTATTACTTGCTTAAAATATTTATTTTTACTCAATAATTTTTCTATTATTTATTCAAAAAATGGTATTTACAATTTATTTAAATTTAATTTTACATTTTAAATTTCTTTTAGTGATATAATTGTTCGTATGGTATCTTATCTTATATATAAAATAAAGAAACGATAAGATAACCTAAGAAACTTTAATGATATATTTGTAAAAATAAATTTATTTATGTGTAAATATAATTAATTTTTATCTCCTATTTTGCAGTTATTTTTTTTTCTAATTACTTTAAAACCAAAATCTGTTACCACAATCATAATTCACTACATCTATATTTTTTTTAATTATTATTATTTTTTTTTCTAATAAAAAAACACATGTTAAATTTATTTAATGGTCTATTTCATATTATGACTATCAAGTTTTTACAGTTTTTCTTTTAATGAGTTTGTATTATTAAATTCGTATAAATATTGATGTTGTTATCGATATTACCAATAAATTTTATTATAATTGGTATTATCATATATTAAACTACTCATCATTTTCATTTGAAATGATATTCAGTGCATCTTAGGGGAGAAAATGATAGTTATCTTAATAAAATAAATCTAATAATTAAATTTATATTATAAAGATTAAAATTCACACACACTTGAAATTAAGTAGAAAAATAAATTCATAAAAATTGTAAAAAAAAAATAATCAGCATTGATTAACAGGCCAGCCTCCAACAGCACTTTCAGCCAGCAGCAATTTATCAATGGTGACTTTCTCTCCAAACCTGTAAGAAAACCTCATCCCTCCCTGCGAGTTCACAGACCCCTTCTGCACCGGGAGGCTGAGGATCGCGCTTCCGCCGCTCGATTCCGCGTAGTCGAAAAGCTCTTTCAGGGACGTGTGCACTTCTCCGATGTACGTGTCGCAGCGGAGCAGCCGCCGGCAGAACAGCTTCACCACCAGCATCGTGTTCAGGTGCTGCACCATCGACTCGTTTATCGAGTACTTCACCGTGAAATTCCACGCCGGGTTCGACTCCCCGTTGCGGTCCGTCGGAGTCCGCTTCTCGTTCTCCGGCGGACCGCCGCCGATGGAAACGGTGGCGTACACTTTCATCTTGCAGATCCGCCGGATTTTTTCCAGGTTGTTTGCTGATATGAGGGTTATTTCGAATACCCTGCACTCCATTTCTGTATATGCAAAATGGTAAGGGGGAGGATATATATATATATATATATATATAAACAATGACTTTGGCATGCATGCATGACACTAGGAAGTTCTCCTGTATTTTCGTCACTCCTTAAAAAAAAGTAATATCTACTAATTACATATTTCTAGCTTACTTGTTGAAGAAAGTCGAAAGACCAAAAGAAGTCAAAGGTGTTAGGTCAAGATTATATATTATATATATATATGGTAAATTGCGGTCAGGCCCCTGAGTTAAGGTCAAATTACAAAAAAACCCTCATGTTTGGGTAATTACAATTATCCGTCAACTATGAATCTTCTTACAAGTCTACCCTTATTGTGTCAAATTCAACAGAATCTTCTAGATTCCGTTGAATGTTCTCTAGTTTGTACTCGTTATATATGTGCAAAAATGCAGTTTAGGATGCACCACAATCTGATATTTACAAGTTAAGAGACACATCTTATGATCATCTTGCTTCAAAATATGGACCTCAAATGGGGTAAAACGTGTACAAATTAAAGAATATTCCACAAAATTTAGAAGATTTCACTAAATCTGACACATCAATAATGGACATGTAAGACAAGACGACTCCTAGTTGAGAAGGTAGTTGTAATTACCAAATACGAAGGATTTTTTTGTAATTTGACATTACCTCAGGGGTGGCCGGTAGAATATGTTTGTTTCTTGAATTTAGAGAGTATAACTATATAGTTTAATTTAATATTGAAATGAAAAGACTTTAGATTTGTAGAGTGGTGGTCAAATGGAACAACGCCCATTACCTTCCTATAAGTTTCTAAGTGGGCCCAGAAATGAGTTCAGCATATATCATATCTACAAATTCATTCATTGTCATGACTTTTGACTTCAAAAGATTAATGATATATTAATAGTTTCTTGAAATTATGGCTTAATTCATATATAATCATCATGAATTCATGATTAACATAAAAATATATATATATATATATATATATATATATATATATATATATATATATCCAACTTTCGATTAATTGTAAATCGAACATCGTCCTAATCAATCCACTTCAAGTCGAACCTTCTCAAAATCCCGAAAACCCGAAAAAAAACAAAAAAAAAAAAAAAAAAACACTTGACAATCCTCACTAGACAAATCTACAATGCCCTGAAAGCAGCAGTATGCAAATTTTACAAACATATATGCAGCAAAAAATTGTTGACTCAAACTCATGCGTTTTTCTGTTTTGAAAAAAAAAAAAAAAGACAACTCCGGGTATTCAAATCCGCAAGTCATTGTCGAAGCGAAAAAATCGTATATTACCGTCTTTCGTTTTTGCTACGTGGAAGTCAAGGATGTTTTTTGGCTGACATAAGCAATTTCTTGATATTTTAGCACAAAAAATCGGTTGAATTGTGTGATTCCCAAAGGCACCTGCATTCTGGCAAAGGGTTCAAGTATATCGAACCCTTTCTCGTCGATTTTTTAACTCTAGGCACCATTATACTCTTTCTGTCACTTTCAGCTAGCATCGTCTCCATTTCATCCTTAAAACTATCCCAACTACACAAATCCATGCACATGTATATAATGTATCACTTAATTAGTATATATCTTAAAAAAAAAAACTTGAAATTGTGTAATAAGGGATTTCAAGAAAAGACGTTGGTTTGGTTACCTTAAACTTTCGTTCTGTAATAAGACGACAAGCTTGCTTTTGTCGGGCATAATCGTCTTTGCGTGTCCATTGTATAGAAATCGTCTGTGTCCCATCAAAAAATGAGGGAAGTTTCCTCCTTGAGTCGTCACAAATACTTCACTATACAAACACACCATGTAGTCCAAGGCAGCTAATCTTGACGAAAAACCCTGAAAAAAATTATAAAATTAAATGGCGATATTTTTTGTATTTAAATATTTTTGCCGATTAAAATAGGTTGTCTAAATAATGAATTTTTACCTGGATTGAAGCAAGTTCATCGGAAGTAGCAAGTGACTCCTTCGTCTGTAAGAGAGGAAACATCTTTCGAAGGGGTTCTAAATATCTCTCCTCGTGGTAGATTGTGCCGGATGCTAAATATATAGACGTATTGTTCGAAAATCCCATACCTCTTAACATCATACCAACCTATGCTGACAAAGAAACAAATCCCGAAAAATGAGAAGCGTTATTTCCTTGTAATAAGGTTCGTATCATTTGATGAATGTAAATTACATTTTGATTTTGAGTAAAAGTAGTGAATTTTTTCGGAAAATTTAAATTCGAACTATCAAGAAGAAAGAAAATGGATTTCGAAACTAACCTCCACTGGGGTCATTGGGCACCTTCCGTTAACACGGTTAAGACCGGGTGCAAAGGTTCGATTTTTCTGCATGAATTTTTTGCCCCAACCCTTTTCACGTATTGCATCCATATCGGATTTTTCTGTATCTCCTCCGTCATACACGCAGCACGAGAAAGCCACCATGTCCTACATTTTTTAAGGTAAAAAAAAATGAAGTTTTGAGGCCAAAAAAAGATTTTTTTTTTTTTTTTAAATGTTTAAAAGTACAAATTACCTCTTCGAATCGGAGATGAACGGAAACGTATTTCCCGCCAGAATTCAGGCTCTTAACAGTCATTCGGTTGACTATTCTTTTCGCGAGATCCATTATGGTTGAAGAGAATCTCAGAGCTTTATAGTTTGCTAGGCATCTTAAATATTGAATATGCGGTGGAATGCTCGTTGCTAATCTGTTTGCAAATGGAGAAATTCGAACAACTCTGCACCAAAAGAACGATATGCTCCATAATTTTGCCCCTCACTTATAATAATAATTATAAAAAAAAAAAAAAAAAAAAGATGTGTTACTATGCACCTTGTTTCTTGCAAAACAGGATAAACTTCGTCCAAGTAAAAACGAGCAGATGCCCATGCTTGGACTCTCAAGCTCGGGATATTGCTAATGCTAAAATTATAGCTCTCCATTAACTCGTTCGGTAGTTCGTGAACCACCGTAACATAATCTTTAAGGGTGGATACAAAATAATCCTCGTCATAAATATCACCAAATTCACTGTAAATAACCACAATAAATTAAAAAAATTATATATAAAAATTAAATAAAAACCAAGCATTAAATAAAGATATGTAACAACATCAGAAACCACCATCCACTTTATCTTATGAATACTCTGTTTTTTGCTTTCGTGTATGATTGATACCATAGGAAGGAAATAACCACATAAAGTTTTGGTTTCGTTTCTAGTTTTAGTCAATAAAGTTGATGGCACATTTGCTTATTTTAGCATTTAACTAATCAAGTCCGATAAATTACGATAAAAGAAAAATAAGAGAGGGTTGACGAATAATGGAGACTTGCCTTGGATCGTTCCAAACATTATGAAGATCAAAGCGAGGAATTACGAGAGTAGCGTTTAGTAGCCCAGCCAAAGCAACAGCATTGCAAATCTGCAGGTATAATAACGTGCGCAACAAATATTATAAAGACATTTTTTATAAAAAGAATCGGTTCTTTAGCAGAATTCTGAATTGCATTACCGATGACCGTTGTTGATTTAGACCACCGTTAGCGTCTACGATCAAATAGCGCTGAAGCCCTTGGAATACTGACGAGGAAAATAAAATAAAATGTGGAGATGTCTCAATTATTTTTATTAAAAAAAAAAAAGACAAACAAATATACAGATATGATAAAAATGAGACACTCATACCGGGATGCTCGGGAGGAGCATTAGCATCCAAACAGGGCCGTTGCTCTTTCAGCTTTCTTCTGTATCTCCACAGATTATCCAACTAAAATAGATAATTATTTATAATTACCAAGAACTTA
>NW_012194849.1:1087127-1175128 GCF_000504015.1 Erythranthe guttata
GGCGGCGTAGGATCTTGTGTCTTTGGCTCTTTGCACGTTGTTGGGAGGAGATATTTGGGATCAAGAATTTGGTGAGAATATTTAATATTATAATTCCCCTTTGACCTAAATATTTTTTTCCAATTATTTAGTAGTATTGGACAACTAATTACCTTAAAATTCCCTTTGACCTCAAAATTATATTCTTATTTAGTAGTTAGTAGACAATTAATTAACTTAATTAAGTACGTACTCTTGAAGGCAAAATTCCCATTTAGGGAAATGAGTCCATGTTTTGAATATTACAAAACTATTGAAAAAATGACAAAATATTCTTTCTTTTTTTTCCGAAATGTAGAGATGTACACGTACACATGGGTGTGTGTGCAGATCGACGGTTAGTAATTAAACAGTGTAATTCATCATCGAGTGTAGCATCAAGTAAACTATTTCCTAACATGGAGCATTTTACTTTGAGCCGAAATCAACGGCGGGATTGCTTCAGATTTCCACTCATAAAGCCACCTTCATATCATATGATCTAACTTATTTAATTTTTTGTCAAATTTAACAGCAAAAGCCAGCTAGCTACATATAACTAGGTTAGTTAATTACTTCAATTATAAAAATAATAAAATAATAATAAAATGAAATAAAGCAGTGAGTCCCACATCACTTACTTTATAGGAGCAGCATTATTTCATTTGATTTAAGACACTTTAGGGATTGGTTATGGCAAATTAGATATTACAACTGATTATTTGTATTTGGTAGATTTAAATCATAAATCTATTACATAATTACACACACATTTTATGTATGTGTGTTTAGTGGTCGTTATTTAATCAAATCTACAGTACAAATTCATTCGGTGTAAATAATCAGGTGTAACATCTAACTTCCCGACTCGTTACACTCACCATACATGATTTCCACTTTTGTGTTTTGAATTATTTGAATGGTCCAATGTCATCATTCATCAATTTGGAAAAGAATCATCTAAATATTTAGATTGGCTTTACTATAGATTCTATGTGTGTTTTATATGTGACTCAAGTATTTTGTGGGGTGTCTCACCAAAAAAAAAAATTAAAAAAAAAATAAACAAATAAAAAATATGTAAAATATCATGTGATATGTCCAAATTAATCATCATCACCAGAAAAGCAGCTAATATAAAAATCTAAATTTAAAGAGATATTTTTAGAAAGAAGAGAAGCAATATAATAAATCAGCAAATTTCCAAGTATATTTATATTCAGACAGCAGATTCACTACCCATCTCACAATTGTTGTTCTAAATACCAACCGACATGGTGTAGTAATTGTGAGGTGGACCCTTTGACACCTTACTGCTTCATCATCTTTCAGATGGGTTTTAAATGGCAGTTATTTTGGTTTTTACAAAAAAAAAAAAAAAAAAAAAAAACAACTCATTTATACACACAGTGCAACAAATATATGTATTGTCGGTAATATCAATTACAGACTCACAATTGAATTATTGTTGCAGTATTCAATACCAATCGGTAGATGTCCGTATACCTAACACTGTTGTTGTGTTCCATCTATTTTCTTTAAATTATTGTCAAGATTTGAGGCCACATGAACACGAGAGACGATTAAAAATCACGCGCAGTTTAAATCGGAGTTAAGTTCACTACTACAACCATATCTTTTGAGTTTACTAGTCGGAAAAAAGAAAAAAGGAAAATCGAACCTCAAATAGTCATTCGAGAGAATTGTGTTCATACGGGAGTAAAATAATTAGACGGGAGAAAGATCTTTGACGAGAATTTAAGCCGACACAGAAGCACCAACCCTGTCGCGAGGAATCAGGCGCAGTTCGGACCCGTGTTTAAGAAACACATTTCCTGATAAATCCATTGCCAACCAGACATCAGAACTAAAAATAACATGTGCAGGATTTCAGATTCTATAAAATGCCAAAGAAAATAATTCCAATTAATTCAGACATCCTAAAAAAAACAGTTTAAAGGAGACGGGTTAACAAAAAGCCCTATTTAGGAAAAGAGTATGGCGCTTCTATTCATTTTGTTAATAACATGATACATAAATGTGTGTAGGCTCTTATAAATATATATATACGTAATAACAAGGTATTTCGTAGCTATCAAAGAGTGGTACGAATATGCGGTATGAGCATTATTGGCCAAGCCAAGTTATACGAGGAGAAAATGCAGCATAACATATAAATGTAAAAAAAATCTCTTCTTTTGGAGCGTAAAATAGTTCCATTTTCTCTACATTAGTAGCTTCATTTAGTCCAAGATTTATATGCCTTTTTCTCTTCTAACGTGATCCGTACAAGCATATTAGTTGTAGGAATAAGGAAACACACTAAGGCCCCTATTTATACTAAATCACCTCCCTAATGGATGACATTAGTTAACTAACGACTTCCAAAAGAATTCTACTTTCGCCATTTTCTTGGGCTAAGTTAAGAACATGCCTTGTTGGATCGTAGAAAGACTCTCGACTCAAAGAAAATGTGCTAAGTGATGGCCCTAAAATGGAGACGGAGATAGAAAAACCACAATCTAGTTATGCAACTCGACTAATTCCAAATACCATTATAACTGACAGTCTGACACAGGGCATACGTGAATTCCAACACAACAATGATGGTGATCATGTAGGCAGCCATCAAACGTGCGTGCCTCTAGTCGATTATCAGATTAACACGATAAACCAACATTGAAAATAAAGAGTAATAAAACAAACTAAATTAATAAGAAGAATTCAACACCTGCACTCTGTTGAGGATTAATTCCAACTCCATCTGCATTTGAAAAAAAAAAAAATAAAAATTAATGATCAGCCAAAGGGGCAATTTTCAGACTCCAATTGATTTTTAATGTCGTTTTATGGTTCCCCTAGAAAAATCCCCAAATTTGCAATGCCAAAAAACTATTTCAGATTACCAAAAATAAAATAAATTAACAAAATCCAATTAAAAAAATTGGGGAAGAAATTAAACAAAATTACCATTGGTGATGATCGCACTAGTTTGGGGAGGCACTTTGAATTCTTCGGCAGCAAATTTCAGAACGGCGGTGAATGGAGCTGCCTCCGGTACGCTGAATCTGTTCATCAGTTTCGATTGCAGAAAACATATATGAAAATTAAATTAAATTAAACAAAAACAAATTATTTCGAAGATGAAAAATGATTTAACAGGGAAATAATATTCAGAAAGGTCCTTACACTTTGAAAGGAAGTTTGGGATCAGAAGTAAGAATGACTTTGAACGACACCCTTTCCGCCACCTCCGCCGCCACTAGCGCCACCGCTCGCCATTGAAATACTTTCTCTCTTTTTTTTTCTCGTTTTTCCTTTGTTCAGTATTTTTAATTTTTATTTTTTTACAGAAGAGAAATGATGCAGAATAAAACTGCTTGATACACACGCGCCGCGGGTACAGCCAACCAATGACTATCAGACACGTCATGACACAATGCCAAGTGTCTTGCCTACTTGGCATGGCCAAAGAATTCTATAAAAATATTAAATTTGGATCAATATAATATTTTTTTCTTGGGTCTCGAATTTTAACAAACTAGATCCATGTCCTCAGGCCCAGGCCTGGGTCCAAATTACAACCACCCCATTAGAAAACGTCTATTTACGAAAAACCCCTCATTATTCCAGAATTAAATCCACCTCGTCAATTTGTAGATTTCTTACATTAACACCCTTTTTTAGGGGTGGATGTAAGAAATTTACAAAGTGCAGGAGGCAGGATGTAATTTCTCAAAAATATGTTGTTTTTTTTGTAATTACACTTTACCTCAGGGAGGTGGTTGTAATTTACCGTAGTATAAACAATAATGTAGCCAGTCTGGCAAGTACGAACCAACCATTAGCATTAGCATTAGCATTATCAGGACCGTAAATTCTGATTTAATTATATTAATATGATTCTCGAGCAAGTCCGAGTTAGTGTTACAACACATTGCCAAATTCGGGGTGAAAAAACATATACAGAGAAGATAAAGAAACATGTGTAGTGTCAGGCACCTTTCTGAGGCAAAGTTTCGAAAGCAGAGACAGTATTATCGAACTTGATTCGGTGAAGCGGCGCACCGCTTTGTCTGATAGCACAAGCCTGCTTGTCCTCCAATGGACACCTGGCTTTCAACATCGAAAATACGTGATTGTTCATCCTCCTTCCTTTCTTCATTGCCTCCAACAAGCCCTCCAATCCCTTTTTTTTCAGAAACGAAACTAACATCAACACTTTGAAATATCATAGCAGATACCAAAAATCAGGCACTAGTTAAAAGCAGATAATTAAGATCAAGGCCATTCGTTATAAATGATTTTTAAGGCGAGCCTCGGATAATTCGAACGTGAACATGTTTTTTCGTTTGTAAGAACCAAATCTGGTTTTTGTCTTTCTGTAATAATACTGATAAGTTTTTGGAAAGTGGTGAGGGGCCTTGGCCCCCCAGGCTTTATTCGAAATGACGATTTGTGTGTGTGTGTGTGTGTGTGTGTGTGTGTGTGTGAAGTGGGAAATGAAATATTTCGTACTTGGACAATGTGAGGATTCTTATGGGCGGATGCAATCGCTGCAACTTCAACCTCTGCTACATTTAGGACCTGATGCGAGAAATCGAATAACTCGAAGTGCAATTGTTGCCCCAATAAATATATTATTGTACAGCCGCCCCAAGCAATCGAGTCACCCAGCATCCCATGACGACTCGGTTGTGCCTGAACCGCTTCCTCCAAATACTCCTGCAATTCAACAACAATAATTGGATATTAAAAATAGTTACGAGTAATAATAAATCTTGAATTCGTAGGAAATCAGTTAAACCAAGAGCTGTTTATTTATTACCATTTGGAGGCCGCTGTATATACGGTAGAAGTCCTTGGAAGTTGTAATGTCCACAAACCCCGTTTTGGGAATCACGCTCCATTTACTGCAGTATTTATCTAAAGCTGCACTTGTGAAAGCAAGCGAATATTCCAGCACACTTCCGGCGTTTATGTTGGATTTATAAAGCAGATCTGCAGCACACGAAACCAATTACACTTTCAGCATATATGTATGTACGTGTGTATATGTATGTATAGATCACGAGGAAATGAATACCGGCAGCTTCTGCTTGTCTCGACAGGACACGTAATGAAGATGGATTCGAGAAACTGGGATTTGAAGTAGTTGCAATAGATTTGAATAAACTAATGATAGGGCTGTCTTCACTGTCTTGAAACTGTATGACCTGTCCATCTACGCCGGGAGTTAGGCCCAGCCAAGGGGCAGTCTGCATGAATTGGCTAGTGTCCACTTCTCTCTGTCGATTTAATCGATTTTTTTTTTTACAGTATAAGAAGCTATAAGAATTGTATCCAAACCCGAACAAAATCTAACATTAACACTCTTCTTCTTGTTTGTAGTTCCCCATGAAATCTCCACCTTTTCGTAAAATAAAGTGTAGGAAAAACTCACCAAAACAATATCAAGAAGACTCATCCAGTATAAGACGCTTCCGATTTCCTTTATTCCGCGAAGAGCCTCGATTTTCAGTTCTGATTTTGACTGCCAGCAATTAAGATGGTCTTGTACGATCCTTACACAACCTAGCACAAGACAAGAACACATAAAGCAAAAGGATATAAACTGAAACGAAAGAAATACACACACGCAAGAACAAAAACAAAAAAAAAAAGAGGAAAAAAATGACAAAATGGACCAACGGTACATCATTTACCTGCTACACCACCATCGAAAGGAAGCAATCCTATAGATTTGGGTAAAGCGTTTTGCAGTCCCGTGATCAATGGTTCAAGGGTAGTTATCTGAAAAATTAATACAGAAATCTTATAATTCGGGCTTCCACACATTTCACGTACTGAAAAAAGGAAAACGAGTGATGTATCAAATTTTACACTAGTATTCTAGCATAAATTACTCTACTGGCCTTGCTGTGACAGTAAATATCACGTTACATTTCACTCAACATTATCACCCAAAACCGCATATTATCAGCAGAAACCTTGATAAATAAGGTAAAATCGTAAGGGGGATAAGTACACCTTGTTTGATATTATTTAAAGAAAAATAAAAAAAGAGTATACCTTGTTTGATAAATGATCTAATAATGCTCGGATAAGCCATGGTAATGATCTGGATCCAAGGAGTCTGACAGTGGAGTACATATGAGGCAATCCAAAAAACGCACTGTGTAATCGGGCATAGCTCTGGTATGCAGAATTCAGATCCTAAATCAACACACAATGAAAAAGTGGAATGTCAAAAGGAATAAAAAAAATTACAGTAATATCAAACAAGTATACGAGCTTCAATCTATCATGAGATCAAGGAATCGTAAAGTAAAAGCCAGTAAAATGAATTATCTCCAACCACGATAATACAGCATCAAGAAAAGGATAACGATTACCATATCAGATATAAAAAAAATAAAAAAATAAAAAAATAAAAAAATAAAAAATAAATAAATAAAAAAAAAAACCAACTTGAGTGAAGCAATTAGTCAAGAACAAAACTAAAAGCATCAAACTGAATTAAGCAAATCATTTCATAGTCCATTTAAGGACGATCCTTTAAAATATTAAAAAGCAGCGTCGTTTTTGTGCTAATCAGGGTGATATCAAGTAGTTGTTACAAATTGTGGGACAAATGAATCAAGCATTGACAATAGATTGATAATTCTCACTTGAGTGCCACAATAGAAATTTGGCTTTGCATGCGGAACCGATGGCTTCGGGACAGGAGCAGGAGGCACTTTCGATGATCTGACAAAGCGCTGAGTTGTATTGCATAGTATAAAGTTGGGTAAGAAGTCGTTTTGCATCTCCGTCCATATCTGGAAAATTTAAGAATATACAAGCATTTTGTCAGAAATGGATACTCTAGATGGATGATTTAATGGTAGAGTTTTGTTAAATATTACTTTCTAATGTCATTTATTAATAACCACATTTCCTCAAGAATGTTATAAAAAAACAAGAATCCAAAAGGGTTATACAGGGAAAACGCGGGTAACAGACAATTAAATGAACAAGAATCCAAAAGGGTATTTTCGTCTTTTTATGCGTCTTTTTGTTGTAGTCAAACTAAGCAAAAGTTCCATTACTTCGAAAAGCAATGATTTTTTTAAATAAATGATATTCCCCGTCAGTAACTAATGAACCTTTATTTTATTTTCCAGCCAATAAAATGTCATACCTGAGAAGCAAGTCTGCTAGAATATGAAACAAGAGATACATTCTCTTGCATCTCATTCAACATGAGACTAAATGAATCGAGAGCCAGATCTTTTGATAGTAATTCATGAGCAAGCTGCAAGATTTCGAGGAGCTTTTCCAATTCCTAGAATTGAAGTCTTCATTAGTAAAGAGTCAAACAAAAAGTCAAACTGAGGTAAGACGAGTATAAACTACCTAGCAAAAAATTACTCACCACAATAGCACATAGATCTTGAGTCTCGAATCGGTCGAACAAAAATTCAATGTTCTCCCTGAATACTTTGTTTATCCTCTCAGTGGTCAAACTTCTCAAGTTGATAGTCCTTCCCAGCAACTAAACACCATGAAAAAAATCCATTTTTTACTAAATCGATTCCATCTTATCATACTCAGATAAGCAAATGTCAGTCAACAATTTACTAGGAAAATTACAATTCCTAATCAAGGATTTTGGGAGTAACGGAGAAAATGCAATCTTAAATTTACGAGACATCCACAAATAAACATATATCAAGAGCACATTGTTGACATCTATGTGCATGTTAACAACTATACAAAATATAAGCGTACTATTTATGAATGGTAGAGGTCAGATAACATGAAGGCTGGGGGAAAACTATAGATGCACATATGATATATCAGATGTTGTTTTACATGTATATGTATGTGTACATGCTTATTTCCTTGGACAAACACAAACAAATAAAAGATGTACCTTTCACATTGTAATGTGCTATGGTAACTGATAAAAAAAATAATAGATTCTAGTTATAGCTTACATTTTATCGCTCTTTGGATGCAATAATTAAATTAGTATAAGATAGTGGATGGCTGTATCTAAAGTACAACCGCTGCTATTTTTGGGAGAGAGAGAGAGATTCATGTTCATACCTTCACTCTTGTCATTTTTAACAGTCCAGAAAATCTCATCGGTTGGACAGAAAACTTCTCACCAATGTCCAAGGCAAAGAGGAATGACGGATCCAGCAGCTCACTGAGGTGTTGGAATTCAAAGTGTCGTTAAAGTTTTTTTATAAATGGATATGGTTCAGATAGACGTTGGAATTACAAACGAAAAGTTTGAAGTGAGTACCTAGCTGCCCAACTCTTGTAGTATGTGAAAACAGCGTCACAGAATTTTGATATAAATATGTCAAAGCAATTGTCCACCTGAAAAGAAAACATATACCTTCTCTTTAGAAGCTTACTTATATTTACAGAGGAAGTTCGAGGAAAGGTAGATAGGGTGCAGATGTCATCTGTGAAGTGCTATTGACCAATGTAGCATCTCCAAACATGTCCAAATAGTTTTCAAATAGGTTCCCATGGTTTAGATTTAGTTACCTCAGCTTCAATTTCATCGTAAAGAAATCGTTGCTTGAGGACCACTAGTGCTTGTTGAGCAGCATCGTTATAGATGTCAAAGGGCATCAAGACATTCTCAAGAAGACCTGCATTTTGAGACTCTATCACATGGTCCACCAGCATCCAAGGAAGCGAACACTCGATAGGAAACTGCAAGAAAAATGATGTATGGATAAAGGGTTTTGCTGGAATATAAGGAAATTGATATAATTAAGTAGGAAGTTTGGCGACGAAGAAAATTGAGAGTGATATGGGGTTGTCATTCATTATCCAATCCGAATGGGTATTTATACGAACTACACGGACACAACAATACTGAAACCATCTCTAATTCTAACTATTACAAATTTCTAATCACCCCTTTTACCTGGATGACACGAGAAGATTCCAAGTAAAATTCCCTGAACCATAGGAAACCAACATCTGTCAACATTGCGACTGTCGCTGCAAAAAGCATAAGAGCAAAGTCAGTTCAATTATGATGGAGACATATACGGGCATACTGATGTACCATTGATTTATGACCGAAAGAAAATCATGCATTATGGTAAAGATTGTCTGATCAGACCTGAATAATCTAATATATGCAAGAAAAAACCAAGCTTGTAGAAAAAGGTTTCCAGCTGTTTTAAATCATTGACTGGAATGTCTGAACCAGTATTTCCAAACAGACCACCGGGCTTTCTCATGTTGCCACCTGATACCACCTCGTATATTAAGTATTGTAAGCAATGGACCTGGATGCATGTGAGATCTGGTTAGGTTCAAGCTGTAGTATATTCATAAAGCCCAAGGTAGAAATTCATCAACCAAGTATTCCTTTTATAATATATGAATCAAGTTTAAACTAATTGATGGGGATAGGGTGCAGGTATGTGCAAACAACGTGACACGGATAAATCAAATTAATGTTAGTTATTCTTATTTATTTCCTACTGAAAATGGTGAAAACTAGATATTTGTCTTCTGTTATGCGAACAAATAATACAATGTGCGTCTCCTAACTAATTTAATAAGAAAACAAACCTTTGTAGCTTGGGTGCGAAATATTTAACATGATCATGACTAAGATAAGAGAACCACAAACCTGTGCAGCTGTGGGCGCCACGGGTCTTGGATAGAAGAAGTTTGCTCTACTTTCTTCACCACCCTGCTGGAATGCTGGCATTTCAGAATCAGGTTTGCTTGTATTAGCCATCCAATCAGCTGATAGTGTTCTCATATCAGAAAGAATCCTGGAAACAGCAAAACAGCGAGCTTAATAATTTGTACAACTTTTCATATCGATAACTTCAAGACAGCAAAATATTGAAGTCAAACACGGGAAGTCCCAGCACCAGTTTGAGATGTGTATTGCCATCTCAGACATTATTAAAATGAATCAGTCAAAGAATGTAATGTTCGAAAAAACTCCAATCACATGACTATGAATGGGTTTGACAGATTAGTGCTTTCAAGCTCGATTTTTTTAGAACAATCATGCTTGAGGAAGTGTTAATATTAAGAGATTTGGGTTTTCATCAGTTGGTCATTCGGTTATAGTTGATTTAGGTTGCAGTAACAGGTTGTTTCGGTACTAACTCTAACTTATTTCTTTACCATTTATAGGATTACAAAATATTGTAGTCGGTTTTGGTAAATTTTGTAGGCTCCATATGCAAGCACTAGTTTTTGCATTTTAGGGTCTGAACCAAATTGTTCTCAAATCAGGTCAATCAGAGCCAAAGAACATGGCCTGCACCAGGTGATCATTAAATTCGACTAAGATTGTATCATATGTAATTAATGAACTTCACCACAGAGAAGGAAGAAGTCAAAATGTGGAATAAAAATCAAGAATAACCGAGTATTTTGCAATATACCTCGAAAGGTCTTTCTTCTTCCGGAAGGTAGTCCGCAGCATAGTGGCCAATGTATTTTGCACAAAATCTTGGACCTCTGCATGCACAGTTTCCCACAAGGCATCTGCCACCAGTGTATCGGATTTCTGCATCAGTGACGCAATTCCCTTGATGTAGCTCACAAGCTCTACCAAAGCTTTCCTTTCATCAGCACTATAATTATACCGTACTACCTGCAGCAAAATTGAGCAGGTCCATATTAGCGGAATATTTGGACTTTGACGAAAATTTAAAATTTATTTAAAATATTTAGCAACAAACATATGAATAATGAAACGAAAGTCAAAACCTTCTCGTAGTCGGAAAAAGATGCTGTCTCATGTGACTCTGTTGAAACAGGATCTTTGCAAGGTCGTGAAAATTTCCATGCACACTGCTCCCATATACGTGCAGTCCATCTACTTAGGAGTTGAAAACCTTCCACAACCATATCATATACATTTCCTTTGACTTCCTTTGCCCACTCCACATCTGCACCATCCATTGATCTCAATAAAGAAAGCTGCAAAATAAAAATAACATGCATCATCAAAACATTAACAAATAGAAAAACAGAGGATCTCAATAACGGAATAGCATGCTTTTATGCTTCTGTAGCTTATCACTACAACAAAACACACATAATACACAACCACAAACTATGTTAGATGTTCTATACATATGTCTCGGTCTGTGTGTGTGAGATATAGATAGGGATGGATTAGATTGATATACAGAGAGAAGGGAAAGTAAGTAAAAGCACCTGATTCAAGGCAGAGGCAAATCGAATGGAGAAGTCATCATGTTCAGCACGAATTGCCCCAATGTGATTGATGATCAAATATTGACGCTGATAAGTAAATTTAAGTCAAGGCACCAACTATAAGATCATGCTTTTCCACATTTATGAAAGAAACAATTATGTGTGTGTGTGTGTGTGTGTGTGTGTGTGTGTGTGTGTGTGTGTGTGTGTGTGTGCAATATTCAAGGATATTCTTGTGCCTCGCGAAGTAGTAGCTCATGGGGTGAGGAAAGAGTAAGAAGACGAGTTTGAGCGGAAAATTTTGGGAAATACGTTGACAACTCTTTCAGTATTGCCGCAGGAGAAAGATGGAGATCTGGAAATGCGGGGATAACTGGATCGTTCTACATCAAAAGAAGGATTAGTTCGGACAACCAATTACTCTAATTACGAAAGAATATAGATACATCGAACTTAATGTACCTTGAATATGTTGATCAATCTGTTGATTTTCACTCTCTTGTACAGAGACTCGCTGTCTTTCTCTGATGAAGCTGCCAAGACAACAAGAACAGGCAAAACACGAAGAAGAATGTAGCGCTCTGGAAAGAGAAGGGCGAAATTTAACTCCAACGACTCAACGGCGAAAACTATGAGAACTTGGAGAATGTCTTCAACACTAATTACAAGTTAAGGAAGGAATTCAAAGACATATAGCATACATAGAATCATTGAATTGAACTAAGCATTATCATTTGATTATTGTTCAAAATCTCTTAAGCTCTAGGGATAGAAAGCTAATAACTATTTAGTAACTTTTGCAACATTTGTTGAGTTCAGCTGATGTGAAGTATGCTGATAAAGAAACGAGTTCGATATGAAGGATACTTATTGACCCGAAACATTTCAACGTGCAAATTCAACAAAATTGCCCATCTCGTGCTCAAGAAGATCTGTCAAGATACATAACAGAGGATGATCGTAAATGATTAAGAAATATGGTTATCAAATAAACATCATTGGCTCAAAACCTGGTCTCTACATAATATTTTAGAAAAGCGCAAAAGAACACACTAACCTGTAAATCATCTAACTCTTCCCTCATTGAATCTGTATCTTGCCACTGTACACTGACTTGTGTAAATGTCCTGATAATTAAATAAAATTATATGTTGAGCACCTATATATTCGATAAGGTAAACTGAAAAGTAAAAGGTAAAGCCAAAGCACAGTGCACATGCAAAATGTGACAGAAATGCGTATGTGTGATGGATCAGCAGAAAATATTTCAGCTATAATGGAGTAAGAAGACAAATTTGAAACTGAATACTTAATTTGGCCTCAGTCAAAGAAAGACACGCATCAATAACCCAACAACTATATTAGCAACTGTTCTTTTTTTCTATTCGAAAAACAGGCCAACCAAAAACAGAGACATGAATACAATGATTTTTTAGAATCTCCATAAATGAAAAAAATAAAAGAAAATAGAAAAATATCTCATGCCAAAGTTAAAAATTCTTGAGTTAGTTAGTACATATGGTATATTGAACCCTCAATAGTGTAAAAATACAAATACTTCCAGAAATCAGATAAGAAAAACCAAAGTTCAATTAAGCCGTGTAAAATTTCTACTTGTCCGTTGAAAACGCCATATATACCTTTTGTACCAAGAGAAATCATTAGGAATGCTAGCCTTTGCATTTTTTAGATGATCAAGTTGGATCAACACATCCAGCAACTTCAGCATTGACCTACAATGAAGTATAACATCAGCAAAAGACTTTTTCCAGAAAGCTAAAAAAAATAAAAAGGGTTGCCAAACGGACCAGAGATGTGTTATAGTAGGACCATTGATTCGTCGCTCTGGCCTTGAAAACCGTTGCATATCAGCTGCTAGCTGTATCAAGATAACTATCTTAATGCTCAGAATAGAACAAGAAATAGTGAAGAAAAACAAAAGGATGATAGTTCATACTTTTGATGAAGCTGATGCTTGCCAACGCTGAATTTCGCGCAAACGGCTCATCTCAAGGTCTAATACTTGATAAGTTTCTAGGTACAGGTCAGCCTGACTGTGCTTCATAGAATCTGGAAGCTGCAAACATACATATACATATATATATATGAACATATCAAGCCATAGTATAAAGACTAAAGATCGATAGCATACATTGATTTATATTATCACTTAGAGGTTAGAGATAATTCGACACACCTGAGGAAGTGCTTTTACGCAACTCCGATATGTATAGAGCACTGAACCCATTTCTTTACCCTCTCGCATGAGCAAATTCTGCACCCATTTTGAACATTTTAGATCATATAAATATTAACTGACCCTCGTTTGAAACCAGTTACAAAATCCAAAACCGAAACAGTTGACCAATATGAAGTTGTAGTGAGAAACTACACAGAAGTACTGTACATAAAGCATCTCCAGTAAATATAAATCATACCAGCTGATTTATGGCTTTTGTGTCCTCAGATAGAGATAGTCGATAGGCAGAAACATCAACGTATTCTGCAACATAAGGATGAAACTAACGATTTATATGTACATCTTCATGTTTAGCTTAGACAGCAAAAAGTATTAAAAAGTGTCAGAACAAGGCATCAGTTAAATCATAAACAACCAAATCTTTCTTCTTCTTTTTTACTTGATCCTTACGTCCGTCCCAAGGAAATACTTATACAGACATCTTCATGAGGCTCCAATTCATCAACAAGTAAGTTGAATTTTCTTTTATGTTATCTTTAGCCAAAGACGATAAAAAGTTGATCACATATGTACTCGAGAATTAGTATTCAATACTCCATTGAAGGTTTAATTAACTACGTAACTCCATGTGCCAAGGCACAGACAGAAACTATTTTATACATTACTTGTGCTTTTCTTTAACGTTATTTTATTTAGCATCTCGCTAACTCTGTAACCAACTAATTTACCATTAGTACTGGCTGATTCACAGTCTATATAGAAGCCATAAACACATAGATGTTGATCTACATTGTTCTGTCGCGTTTTTCTTCAACTCGTGAACTATATTTCTCGAAATAAAATCAAGTTAATACAACACCCAAAGCTAACGCGATATGCTTTTTCGAGTCGTATAGTGCACAGGCAAACACTAAAATCCTACTTCTCCATGGCATCCCATAAAGAATTGGGTTTATAATTCTAGGAAACGCAACGAAACCCATAAAAAAATATTTTCATGAAAGCACAACAACCCATAAAAATATTTCAAAAAAAAAATACTTACCAATGGGACTAGTAGTTGCACCTCTCTCACTAGACACCCAAAACCCAGGTCCCTGAATCTCCGGTTGATCATCCTAAAACAAATTCAATTGCACTATTTCCTTAAACCCCACTAAATTACAAAAAAAAAAGTATAGGGTTCCTGCAATTGCTAAATGCACAAAATTACCTCCAAAGAGAATGTGGACAATGCAGCAATAGCTTCATCTACTGGAACAGCCATTAGAGATCTGGCAAGTAAAATATGAAACCAAACAAACAAAAGACACTTCTTAAGAAATGCAAAACGACGACGTTTGAAATCTTAGCACAACAACAGCAGAAGAAGAAAATGTACACTTCAATTTTCGTTTACCTGTTTTCCACCAGCTCCCGACTGCCTGCAATTTTGCAGAATTTAGTGAATAATGAATTGATTCTAACAGTATATTCGCCTCTTGGTCTTCACCAGATCGTTTGCAGAGACTGGTTAACCACGTTTTTTTTTTTTTTTTTTTTTTTTAATCTTTGCTCAGACTACAAGAATTGATGATTATGATGCCATTGCCACTTAATTTAATTTCTTGATTTTGAAGCATTTGACGTGTAATAATTACTAAAACTAGAAAGGAAATTATCGGGCCTTCTTGTGTTTTCGGGCCGCGGGCCGTGGACAGCTGCAGAATCAGCTTTGTTTCACTTTCACCATAGAAAGCCCAATAAGGAACAATTTTGATTCATATCATAGAGCCCAATAGGAGGCAATTTGCTAAATACCTTTCAAATTTAATTTTCTTTTATACAGCAGAATCTCAATAAATTAATATTCTTTCTCGATCCCGACTTGAGGACAGCATGTTAAAAATATATATCATCAAAATTAATTTTTTGTCAAATTACTGAAATTTGGCTAGTCCCGACTATATTAATTTATAAAAAATTAACTGTATTAGGATAGTTATATTTTTGCATTTTGCTAAAAGTTTATCGGACAATTTAGTTAGAGAGATTAGAAGAAAAATAAATATGTTAGAATGAATATTCATTATTCATTGTTAATAAACTAGCGATGCATGAGTTTTTTCGGCGTTCGAGTGAGTAAGATTTGAAGAAAGATTTTGCCCTTCGAGGATGCAAATCTTGCATCATTGTATCTAGTTTCACTTTTATTTACATGATAGTCATAATTAATCTTTGAAAATAATTTCCAATAAATCTTAATTTAATTTGCTTGAATTATATAAGTATAAAAAATATATTTTTTGTACTAGTAAATGATAAAATTTCAAAAAAAAAAAAACGGTTCAAATTGGGCCTATCCGATAACCCGGAAAAAGAACTAAAATTGATCTTCAAGCCAAATTTCCACCCGACCCGACCCGACCCGGTTGGTAAAGCCCTATACTGAAGCGCGTTTATATCCTCACTCTCTCTCTCTCTCTCTCCTCTCTTTCTCTCTCTAACATCTAGTTAGCTCCAGATTCTTCTGTTTCACCTCCGGCCACCAATTTCCAGAGCCAAAGGGCAAGGAGTTAAATAGGTAAAAGTTAACAATTATCCAGCGTAAGCCTTTCTCAAAGATTTCACACAGTTACACGCAATTTCTCGCACAAAAAATGGAGAAATGAACAACTATTTTTTTGGCAAAATCGTTTATTTTCCATAGTAGACTGAAACAAAGCTTCGAAGTTTGTTTTTTTGGCATAAATTTAAGAAGACATCGCTTTGAGCTGTATGTCATTTTGTTTAATTCGTTCAATTTGGGCTTTTTGTTTGTTTCTGTGTTATCTCAATTGGCGCTGGTAACTTCCGCCTGCGTAGGTTATCTGCTTAGCTTCATAGTTAATTCATTCGCACCTCGAAAACATTTTGCTAAATTTTCTCAATTGGCGTCTTGATGTTGTAAATGTACAGGGGATTGGATGGCAATTGTACCGTGTGGAAGTACATGGGTGACTCGGTGGGGGGCTCAGCCTCAACTCGCATTGAGACCCTCTGTTACCAATAAAGTATCGACATCCCCGAATTGGTAAACATTTTCGTATTTTTTTTATTTGTGACCCTTATTTGTGCCGTATTGAACTACCGAACATTTGCAATTTACCGAATTTTGCAGCTCTTGACTTACCGTATTCCTTGTTTTTGTGTATTTATAGCTATGACGTTTTGGCGGTTTACTGCCTCTTCCATTTTTTATTTTCGTATTCGTTTTTTGCTTTCGAGTAATAGTGACAGACACGTGTAAGATGTGTGGAGGAGCTGCTGTTGGTCTTTATTTAGAATGTATCGATTCTGTTGAAAAGTAATTTGTTTTAATTATGTAGATTATAGTGGCTTAATGTAGACAATAACTACTACAAACCGTTGAAAAGAGTTTTCAAATGTGCTATTGATGACGGACGTAGAAGAAACATTATTTCGTCTAAGTGCATGGAGGTTAATGATTACATTCTGGTACCCGTTATGCAAGACATCTGGCCTGGTGCCCAAACCGTATTTTACATCTTGTTTTGTTTTGACAACTATATAATCTTCTTATCCAAATTAAGGTACTATTGTTAACCAATTGAGGAGCAAAAGTGTACTAGTTAGCTCTCATTATAATTGTTATTTCTTTAGTGTTAGTTATTGGGAGTAAAGTCGCGGAAGAACGTTGAACTAATAAGCAACTGTTCATTTATTACATATGATGGGAAATAAGCCGCCATCATGAGGTCACGGAGTTGGCTACGTTGTCTACTCAACAGAAGTATTTAATATGGTTGTACGAGAATATCTTGTTGTACTTTACAGTTTTATTTTTATTTTAAATGTTTAGATGTTACCTTGTAAATTCACTTTTTACCAAAGAAGTCAATGTATGTCAGAAGCATTCTTGTGAATACTTGCATAGTGATGATTTGTCATGTTTCCGAAGTTTGTTGATTTCGAAGTTCGCGTAGTAAGGATTTCTTCTTCTTTGCATTTTTGTGTTTTCCCCTCTCAAGTTTGGACTGTATTTATCCCGCAGTCTCATATTTTTTTTATATGTATTTATCCCGCAGTCTCATGTTTCCATATCATTGCATAAACAAAGAGTCTGTAATCCATGATATGTATTTTATATTTTTATTGCAGTACATCGAACAGGATCAGACCACTGGCATCACAAAGTTCCACCATTTTCTCCAAAGAATCCTTGAGTGCACTTTTCAGTTCACGGTCGTACAGCAATCCAAGACAGAGAAGAGGAGCTCGGCTTGTTGTTAGAGCTGACAGAGTAAGATATTTTATGATTTCTTATTTTCGATTATTGTCGCAAAGAACTCTTTGTCTACGTTCTTCCTCTCCAGAATAGTTTTTCCTTCCTTTCTTCTTGCATTAATTTATAGAAATAAACATTGACTACTTTTACCCGCAGGATTACTACTCTGTGCTTGGTGTATCTAAAACTTCGAGCAAAGCAGAGATCAAAAGTGGTAAGCATTAGCTTTGACTATAATTCTTTCATTAGCACTGGGTTTATTGAAAATCTTTGTATTGTTAAATTGCTAAATGCGTTACATGATATTTCGTTTCTAGTAGAACTCAATCAACAATAGCTTACCTGGCTATGCCAGTGAGCTTATGTGATCCCTTAGGTCTGACTTAGTCATCATGAAGAAATCTGATATGGCACTTTGGTTGTGCTTTCCTTACATCTTTTACATCTGCTTAATAACTGATTTTTCATTTTTCATTTGAGAGCCACCGATTAAATATTTTTTCCCCAGATCCATTTTTAACTGGATATCTTCTCTAGGGAATTTACGACTTGCTTCCTTTTTCTGAATAATTATTTATGCTAGCTGTATTTTTGGAATGTCACGTAGTTTATTTGAAGAGAACTTGAAGGGATTTTCCTTCTTTCCTTTATTCTTCCTAGCAATTAATATTTGTTGCCGCATTTGTTTAGTGTTTTCAAAATTTGGGGCTCTCTTAATTTTTCAACAAGAAATATTCTACTTATAGTCTATTTGATATGTGAACATATCTTCTTGATTCCCACTAGATGATAAACTGCAATCCCTGACCGGTGAATGTGATTTGTATTTGAATTTTGTTCTATTATTTTCCTTCTTCAGCATATCGGAAGCTTGCAAGGAGTTACCACCCAGATGTGAACAAGTAAGTCGTATATCTTCCAATTGCATTGCCTTCCGGCTACCATTTTGTTCTTTATTTGGTTGGTTGTTTGTTTAATAATATTTTTGTTACGCTTCATATTTTATCGAATTTCCTGGAGGAAGAATAATCATTGAAATAACTTGCAAGTGAAATATTAAAAGCGAAGCACCACAATTGCCTTCTTTACTTAGGAACTTGGTTGAGTAATTGCTGCTTAGAATTTATTTGACCCGAGATGGTCTATATACCGACTCATCCCCACCACCATATTTGGAAAGAACCTATAGTTTATTTACATAGTCTGTCAAATGAATTTCATGGATTACTATTCTGCTAAAAAAGAATCACGTAAAAAAAGAAAGAGTCTGCATGATTTTTAATGTGTGTTACTGAGAAAATGTGAAATATTACTGTATAATAGTTGTATGCCATCATTTAAATATCAACCACTTAAAAGTGTCGGTTTCTAAATACTTTTGCCTCAACTACAGAGAAGCTGGGGCAGAGGATAAATTCAAGGAGATTAGCAATGCTTACGAGGTAGAATAATTCCAATCCTTGGATAAATATATGCCTATAGTTTCATCATTAGCATCTGATAAAATTATTTTTGAACTGTGGAAACAGGTTTTATCAGATGACGAGAAACGTTCGATTTACGACAAGTATGGTGAGGCAGGTCTTAAAGGCGCTGGCATGGGCACAGGGGTAAGTCCTTTCTCCTACAATAGGAGACAAAAAGAATTTAAAAAAAATCTACATTCTAACTAGGGGTGGAAATTGGAAGGATTGATTGGAATTATTAGCACTTTCTGAAAAATCCAATTTCTATCAGAAGTGAAAAATTAATTCAATTCTGTTCCAAGAAAAATCGGAAAATTGGTTATCGGAAGGAGAAAAAAAAAAAAAAAAAAAACTTGCTCCAAATTGGAACTTTCCGGATTGGCAATGGCGGAATTCTGAAAATTCCAATTTTTAGTAGCCGAAAATAAAATGTGAAATACATAACAATTTTGACATTAGTTAATTTTCGGAAATTAAAAACGGATCGGAAATCAAAATCTCGTATACATTCCAATTTCAATCCAAAAAAAAAATAAAAAAAATCGGAATGAAAAATATTGTTCCAAAATCTGAAAATCCGGGTTGGAATTGGCGTAAATTGGAAATCAATTTTCCACCCCTAATTCTAACGCATGTTATTGAATATGCAGGATTTCAGCAACCCTTTCGATCTATTCGAGTCATTATTTGAAGGAATGGGTGGAATGGGTGGCATGGGGGGCATGGGGGGCAGAAGCTCTCGAAGCAGAGCTCAAGAAGGCGAAGACCAAGTCTATAACCTAGTCCTAAACTTTAAAGAAGCAGTTTTCGGTGTCGAAAAAGAAATCGAAATCGCCCGTCTCGAGAGCTGTAATACTTGCAATGGATCAGGGGCAAAACCGGGAACAAAGGCGTCAAAATGCACTACATGCGGCGGCCAAGGGCAAGTCGTCTCGTCAGCGCGGACCCCACTAGGCGTCTTCCAGCAGGTGATGACGTGTTCAGCCTGTGGTGGGTCCGGAGAGATATCCACTCCCTGCACGACATGTAGCGGCAGCGGGCGTGTCAGAAAGTCGAAACGGATAAGCTTGAAAGTCCCGGCAGGTGTTGACGCGGGGAGCCGTTTGAGAGTTCGTTCTGAAGGGAATGCGGGTACTAGGGGGGGGCCACCTGGGGACCTTTTTGTAATTATAGATGTTTTGGGGGACCCCGTTTTGAAAAGGGACGACACGAATATACTCTACACTTGTAAGGTTTCGTACATTGATGCGATACTGGGTACTACGGTGAAGGTGCCCACGGTGGATGGAACTGTTGACTTGAAGATTCCTTCGGGTACACAACCGGGGACCACTTTGGTGATGGCGAAAAAGGGGGTCCCGCTTTTAAATAAGAATAATATGAGGGGCGATCAGCTGGTTAAAGTGCAGGTCGAGATCCCGAAACGGTTGAGTGGTGAAGAGAAGAAGCTTATCGAGGAACTCGCTGACCTAAACAAGGCTAAGGCTCCCAACAGTAAGAGATGATGATAGCTGTGGGGATTATTTGCAGGCCTCGAAACTTTTTGAGGATTAATTTTGGTGATTTGTTGGAACATTTATACATATAATTGAGAAATAATATTATAGGGAGATACCTTTTGTATGGGAAGTGAATTATCTAGATGTATCTTTAATTTTTTTTCCCTATTTTTGACCGTTGTTTATCGTAGTAAGTATCGTGTAAGAACAAGTGTCGAAACTGCCAGCTGTTGCTGATTGATTCATTGTCATCGTCGGGGTGACGTCGCACTTTCGTTTTACCGATTTTGTGCTAATGTTTCTGCAATTTAAGCAAGGGGGTGTAAAATGTAGGGGCAGAAATGAATCGAGTCGAGCTGAATGAATGTTTGAGTTTTCATCGAGCTTGGCTTGATAAGAAATCGAGTCGAACTCGAACTCAAACGAGCTTTAGTCCTAATCGAATTTTGAAAAAAGTAAAAATAGTGCCATGGACCTAATTCTATCGAAGCCTATAAATAATTTTTATAATACTTAAAAGAGTTATGATTACGTTAAAGATGTGCTTAATTTTCTTTATCTTTACTATAATCTTTAGCCCCAACCCAACCTGGTGATCATGATTAGTAGAACTTCATTTAGGAGACCAAAAGCAAAAACTCATATATTAAATAATATTTTTTTAATTAAAAAATAAATAAATAGGATTTGCTTTTAGATTTTAATTAGATCTCCTTTTTGTGAGAATCCAGTTGGCACACGTGTGGTATCAATGATGTTACCACTAACACCCTATTGGCCTACGCAAAATGCAATCATTCTCTCCATCTTCGCTTAATTTTACTTAAACTAGTAATTGTACCCGTGCGATGCACGGGACAACAAATTGCATTGTTTTGATGTTGTAAGAATATAAACAAACGTTTAATGTATCGTATGATCAAAATTCTATTATAATCATTCATTAATAATTCATCAGTGGAACATTAATAAGTATACTACACACACACAAAAAAAAGCAAATAAATTTACTGTTGAATAATTTTCCAAATGAATTGAATCAGCTAATACCAGTAGATTGAAAATTTGAACCAGGAAAAAAATCATCAACTATCTCTTTCATGTTGAGCTTAAAAGTAATTAGATTTAATAACTTAGTTAACATAATCAAAACTAAACTATCGACAACATACTATCGTAAAAGGCCATCTATACATCTTGCATCGGAACTAAGCCCTTCTCCATTACCTCGTTTTAGTCCTGTTTTGCTACTGGAATTAACAATTGGAAAATTAAGAAACAAAAATAAATATAAACAATAAATTAAATATCGTATACAAACAATAAGTCTTGAAGGTCGACTTCCAATAGCTTGTGGCTTCGCCCATTTTTGGTTAATTATCTCAAATCATCATTTTCAATAACATGTCCAATAACATATAAAATGAAATAATTGTTATACATAAAATTTGAAATCTTTGGTATAAATTAATGAACCACATAATTTAACAAAATGAAATTACTAATAAGCCATGATGGAAAAAGATGTAAACTAATTATCACACAGTGAATAGGATGATGAAGAAGAAAATAAGAAAAAAAATCTAAAGTCGGGTTACCAAAATAAGAAGCCTTAGGTAGGTAAGAAATACAATTCAAATGTTGCAGACATTCTGTAAAACGATGTCACAAAATTCGCTAGAGATGAAAATCAGATTTATTTACCCTTTTTCGGTAAAAACCGAAAATCAGATTATTATAAATAATATTAGGAGATAAAAATTTGATGAAAATCGATAATAATATTTAAAATAATATTTAGGAGATAAAAAATTGATAAAAATTAAAAAAATAATATTTAGGAGATAAAAATCTGATAAAAATCGAAAATAAAATTTAAATTAATAGTTAGGAGATAAAAATTTGATAAAAACCGAAAATAATATTTAAAATAATGTTAATGAGATAAAAGTTGATAAAATACGTAAACAATAATTAGAATAATATTTAGGAGATAAAATATGATTAAAATCAAAAATATTATTTAAAATAATATTTAGGATAGTAAAATTTGATAAAAATCAAAATAATATTTAGGAGACAAAAAATCTGATAAAAATCGAAAATAATATTTAGGAGATAAAAAACTAATAAAAACATGATAAAACTCGAAACAAATATTTAAGATATTATTTAGGAGATATAAATTTGATAAAATTCGAAGATAATATTTAGGAGATAAAAATCTGCTAAAAGTTGAAAATTATATTTAAAATTATATTTTGGAGATATAGATTTGATAAATTTAAAAATAGTATTTATAATAATATTTAGAAGATAAAAATTTGATAAACATAAAAAATAATATTTACCAACCCTCATTAGGAGAGTTGGTACCTAGCCTTTACCAATAGGGTAACGGTCTAGGGTTCGAGTCCCCCCCACCCCTATTTTCCCCTTGTAATGGACTCGAATTTACTCAAAAAAAAAAAAAAAACATAAAAAATAATATTTAGGAGACAAAATCTGATAAAAATAAAAAATAATATTTAAAATTACAAATATGATACAATTCGAAAATAATATTTAAAATAATATTAAGAAAATAAAAATTTGATAAAAATTGAAAAAACAAATTACAAATATGACATTAGGGTTTCTTAGGGTTGCCCTAGCGTTTCTTTCTTTTATATATAAGATAAATATATATATATATATATATATTTTATCTACATTATTATTAAATAAATAAATGGAATATCCTTTTTATTTATTTATTATTATTATATAAACTTTCTGCGCGTATTCATGAGGGCTGTGCTTGTTGTGGGCCACCCGCTCGTGCGATCATGCGAGGTCAGGCCCATTAGGTTCAACCCAATTATAAAGTTGTTTTTGTGGGTCAAATACTAAAATAGTAAAAGTTAAGGGGGTTGAAGTAATATTTATCCAAAGTGCGTGGCAAAAGGAATGTCATAGATTATGATTATTTATTTAATACTCACCATTTAATTCTTTCTTCCTTGGTAATATTTGGTCGCTTATATTTAGAATTTTTAATTATTCATTTTTTTTTAATGTCCAATTAAAATGAGAAATATTTGGCTCTAATTTAGGTGGCGTTTGTAAATGTTTTTAAAATAACGGAAGTTAGTGATTATGAATTAATTTAACAATTAGTGTTTATTTTTAAAAACCGGGATTGTTCGTAAATTCCATGAAAAATAAACTTTCACCAACTTATTTTAGAGAATTTGCTTTTTTAAAGAGCTTATTTTAAGAGGCATTGAACCAAAAACTAGTACTGTAAACACTTCAAAAGTGATTCTGAACCAATTTTTTTTTTCAGAATCATTTTTCAAAGGCTTCTGCAAACACCACAACTTCGGAGAAGACTATTCATCCTCGATATTTTTCGAAAAAAAAGAAAAAAAAATCCCGAAAAATTAGTAGGACGAAATTCAAAAATCGATTATAAAAAAGTTAGTATGATATTTTGGTGAATAACATAGCAAATGGTGACCTCATGGAGACTTCAAAAGCTAACCTAACTTAACTTAACTAGGTCCCTTTCCTTCATGGCTAACCCAATCATTGCTCAAGAAACATTACACACCAATGTGCAAGAAACTAAGCCAAACTCTTAAAATAAGCACATATATATATATCACCCACCTATAGATACAACAATTCTATATCTAAAAAAAAAAGTAAAACATAATAATACATACACACACTAGTACTTCACTCATCTATTATATATATATATATACAAGGTCATTAAAACTTGTAAAAATCCTCCAAACATTATAGCAAAAAAATGGCTTCGGAGAAAGTCGAGACTGTAGTTGCCGGAAACTACGTCGAAATGGAAAGGGAAGGAGAAGAAGATCAAGAGGGAAAATCGAGCTCCACTAGGAGCAATTTATCGAAGATTTTCTGGCACGGTGGTTCCGTTTACGATGCATGGTTCAGCTGCGCTTCTAATCAGGTTCGTTACTTTTTTGCATTATATATATTGTTATTTGTTAGAACTAATAATTAACCAATACTACGTACGTCGTTTTCGATTAAATTATCATCGACCAGGTTGCGCAAGTGCTGCTTACGCTGCCGTATTCGTTCTCGCAACTCGGGATGGTGTCCGGGATTCTGTTTCAACTATTGTATGGATTGATGGGGAGCTGGACTGCTTATCTTATCAGTGTTCTTTATGTCGAGTATAGAACTAGGAAGGAGAGAGAGAAGGTCGATTTCAGAAACCACGTTATTCAGGTAATTATTTAATTTGAAATAATTACTCCCTCCGTTTCATATTAACTGTCGACTTTGAAGAAATTTACTAAATTACTGATTTTACAACTTTGCCCTTATTAATTCGCACAAACAAAAGAAGCAAGTAATTGAGAGAGATGGTATGATTGCAAAAGATTATCTAAAAGCATAAATTAATGATTCTGATCAATTAAATTGGTTTTAAGTGCTTATTTTCTAAAAGTTGGCGTTTGTTTTGCAAATCCGCTCAAAAAACAACTTAAATAAAAAAAAATACAAAAAAAAAAAAGCATGTCATGGGGTGCTTTTCGAAATTAACGCTTAAAAACGCTTATTTTAAGAGAAGCAAAATCAGCAAAAGTTGATTTTCGCAAACATCGAAAAACTGATTAATGTGTGTGTGTATTGTGTGTGGAGACAGTGGTTTGAAGTTCTAGATGGGCTATTAGGGAAGCACTGGAGAAACATTGGCCTCTTTTTCAACTGCACTTTTCTTCTCTTTGGATCTGTCATTCAGCTCATTGCATGTGCCAGGTATATCTATATATGCATATATATATATGCTTCTCTCTCTCTCTCTCTAGATCATCTTCTCTCTCTAAAAGAATGAATTAATGTAATTGAATGAATGCAGTAACATCTATTACATAAATGACAACCTGGACAAGAGAAGTTGGACATACATATTTGGAGCATGCTGTGCAACAACTGTGTTTATCCCATCTTTCCGCAACTACAGGATTTGGTCTTTTCTTGGCCTTATTATGACTACTTACACTGCTTGGTACCTCACCATTGCTTCCCTTCTCCACGGCCAGGTACATTTTATTTAATAATTAATTAATTATCTTCAATTAATTTAATCACAATCATCTCCTAATTAATTAATAATTAATAATTAAAGGTTGAAGGAGTTAAGCACTCTGGCCCAGCCAAAATGGTTCTCTACTTCACTGGGGCTACCAACATTCTTTACACATTTGGTGGCCATGCTGTCACTGTGTCAGTACTTTAAATTAATCTTAATTATGGCCTTAATCAAATTTAATTATCATAAAAAAAATTAATTTTTTTTTTTTTTTTGGGGCAGGGAAATAATGCATGCAATGTGGAAGCCACAGAAATTCAAGCTGATATACCTAATCGCGACGATTTACGTGCTTACACTAACGCTTCCGTCAGCCAGTGCCGTTTATTGGGCTTTCGGAGATTTATTGCTAAACAGATCCAACGCTTTAGCTTTGCTCCCAAGAACCGGATTTCGAGACGCTGCTGTAGTCCTCATGCTCATCCATCAGGTCCAAACCTCGACTGTGTTTTAGTGTTAACTACTTTGTCTGATCATTAATCGTGTTATTAAATAATATTACTGCGTCGTGCAGTTCATAACGTTTGGATTTGCGTGCACTCCGCTGTACTTTGTGTGGGAGAAATTCCTCGGCGTGCACGAAACGAAGAGCTTGCTAAAACGGGCGCTAACGAGATTGCCCGTGGTGATTCCGATTTGGTTCTTGGCTATAATTTTCCCATTCTTCGGGCCGATAAATTCGACAGTTGGATCACTTCTTGTTAGCTTCACAGTCTACATTATTCCTGCAATGGCACATATGATCACTTTTGCTTCTGCTTCAGCCAGAGAGGTATAGTATTTACAATATTTATACAAAACAAATTCAATAATTATTTCATTTAATTTGTTGTCAATTATTTCATTTCATTAAAAGCTATAGTGCCAAAAAGTACACTATAGATGGATACATAATTAAGTCACAATCTTTAATTTGGCTTAGCTTTTATCAGCACTTTGAATAATATGTTAGGCAAGATAATGAAATAGACAACACTCCCCACACATGAAAATAAAGTAAAAAAGAAGAAAAAAAGGTTAGGTTGTGAATATTGTCAAGGAGTGCCTTTTATTCCTTTTATTTATTTATTATTATTATTACTTTTTTTTAATAAATCATATTATTATTATTAACTTATCCATATTTTATTTTAATTTTTTTTTTGGTAATTATTTTGTACAGAATGCAGTGGAGAGGGCACCAAAAATAGTAGGAGGATGGGTTGGTTTGTACTCAATGAATATATTTGTAGTGGTATGGGTTTTTATTGTTGGATTTGGATTTGGAGGGTGGGCAAGTATGGTCAATTTTGTACACCAAATTGACACATTTGGTGTCTTCACCAAGTGTTATCAGTGCCCTAAGCATAAAGTTTGATTACATTATTATTATTATTACAAGAAAAATATTTAATTAATTAGGATATCAAGATTTATACATATGTAAGTGTGTAAAAATTAAGATTGGTTTTTTTTTTTTGTAATTTTTATTAATATTTTGTTTTTTGGTTTCTACTTTTCACTTAGTTGAAGGGTTTCTTCAACATGTGTGGCCATTAGTGTTTGTGATAACAAGTGTAATTCCCTTTCTTTTTGTGGGGTTTTTTTTCTTTATATATTTAATATTTTGATTATTATGATTTAATATCTATGTATATTGTTTTTATAGCAGTCAATCATTGTTGTATTAGTGTTCGACGATTTGCCTCAAAGAATTATGTGCATTGAACTTCATAATATTGATGCATGGGTTATTTCATTTTCAATCAAAATGTATAAAGTTATATATTATAGTTCTCTTTTAGGCCCCATAATTTCATGTCACGTAATTGGGTACCTACCTAACTAATTTGACGAGACTTATTGAGCTACTCTCGTTTCGACAATCATGTATCTGATTAAAGAATCTCAAGATGTCCCGCAGAAAATGATCTGGAGAGTCTGTGTTACGTGACCTAAATTCGAATCTCTTTACTAATAGTCGATAAATCGAGTTTGTCGATCACATGAGCAGTTTAGTTCACTATTTCTTACTCCACTATCAAAAAAACCATCCATCAATATATGATTGAATGAATCACTATTTCGTACATTCTACTACACTCATAACTCTCTCTCTCTCATACACACACACACTATCTAACATTTGGATTTGCATGATTATTGATTACACATAAGCTAATCCATTGAATCAAGTTATAAATCAGTTTAAATAATTAAGTACGTACACACATACCCCACCACACCTCCAACTCAAAAAACAAGAAAATAAAAATAGAGAGAAGAAAATAAAATAATTAATTTAATTTGTTGGATTTATTCAGATTGTAAGCATATGAATGAGGGAACCAAATCTTGATGAGGGTCGTGCAATCCCCAAGAACAGCACACATGGGGGCGTCGGCCTCCTTTTTCTGCAATTTTCTTTTTTCTTCTTTCACACATTGGACTTTCAAAATTAAATTAAATTAAATTTAAATAAATAAATCATGTGATGTGAGACTATTCAATTTTTTTTATGTTTATTTACTACAAGGACAAGAGACTAAGGACACAACTTTGAGTTAGCTTTTATGGCGATTTGTGCCAATTTCTCATTTGTTTATTATTTTTATTTTATTTTTTTATAATGAAGTTTCTCATTTGTTTATTATTATTAAATTTTTTTTTTATAATGAAGGAACCGATGCACTAGACTAGGCTAGATTTTTTTGTAATAACTTGTAAATCATACAAGAGATGTAAATTACACTAAGTTAACTATGTGTAACAAGCTCGACCTAACGACTGTTAATAAGGAGATTCGAACATGGATCAACTGACACAAACTAATATTATTTCTTGATTTATTACACTATGAAAAGAAAATTATTGTTAATTTTTAATAAATTGAGATTTGTATTAAACAAGAGTCTTGATGGGCCAAAATTGAAAAGATCCGACCCATTTCAATAAAGTATTTACATGTGATTGGGCCTCCAATAGAGGGCCATCGTCCCATATTCTAGAGCTGAATAAAGCTTACGTGACCAGTTTCTTTATTTTCCTTTTTCTTTATTATTTTATTTTTTTTATTTTCCTTTATTTTTAGCTTTATATATAATTGTTATATTTGCATGTGGAAATCTGCAGATTCAATGATATAGACTTAAAAAAAAGTTTTGGGACAAGCAATCGTTAGCCTCAGTCGTTATCGATATCCTTTAAGATTAAATTACGGTTACTTTTTGGGGTAACGGTAAATCACGGTCACTTATACGTTTATTATTGTAGTGTCAAATTTAATGGAATCTTATAGATTATATGAAATATTCTCTAGTTTGTAATCGTTTTACCCCTTTCGAACTCCACATTTTGAAACAAGATGATCATAAGATGTGTTTCGTGATTTGTAAATATCATAAATTGCATTTTGCCACAAAACGAGTACAAAATAGAGATTATTCCACGGGATTTAGAAGATTATGTTTAATTTGATAGTATAGAAGATTCATAATTGAGGTGTTGTTGTAATTACCCAAACTGGAGAGAATTTTTTCGTAATTCGACTTTACCTCAAGAGATGGCCGTAATTTACTCTTATTTTAATATATATATATATATATATATATATATATATATATATATATATATATATATATATATATATATATATATTAAAAATATTATTGTAAAAGTTTATCATCCTCGGCCCATTAAAGCTACGAGAATATTCTTCGGCCCATCTTTTCACAACCCATTTGTAAAATGGGTCAAACTACGTACGGACTGCCCATCAAAGCGCGACAACCTCATACGGATCGAAACTCAGTTTCAGCCCACCGCCCGATAGTCGTCGCCGGAGTCAACGACACCCACAAGGCCGGTCGTGGTCGCGATTGAAGAGAGCTCTGTTCTGTTAATTTTTCCCGGCAGAGAGATTGAACGGAATATTCGTTTTTGGGGGGTTTAAATAGAGCAAGGGTTTAAGCCATTTTCAAGCTGTGGAAAAAGGGTTTGTTAACTTCAAATTTTGAACAAAGCTATCAGAACGAGCTATGGTTTTCGGTCAGGTGGTTATTGGACCGCCGGGCTCCGGCAAGACGACCTACTGCAACGGCATGTCTCAATTTCTCCGGCTAATCGGCCGGTACCTTTTTCTGAACCTTATACACTGTATATTTCAATTTTGGAGTTAAATAGATACAGTTTTTTGAGTTAATTGCAATCAGTATAAGTTTTCGTTGTTAATTTGATTGCAGGAAGGTTGCAGTGATCAATATGGATCCAGCAAACGATTCTTTGCCGTATCCGATCTTTTTACTTCATTTTCGTTGTGATTGAAATTTAGCATGTTGTTTTGAATGCGTTCCGATTTTTTCGTGTATTGGGATATTAGAAGAGTTATTTCCTTATATGCGATACAGATACGAATGTGCTGTAAACATCGAGGATTTAATTAAGCTCAGTGATGTCATGGCCGAGCACTCGCTTGGTCCTAACGGAGGTATCTCGCCACTTAATATTATGCTGAAATTTACTTCAACTACCTAAACGAACCCCTAGATTTTGAGTGAAGTTAACTGACTCTCGTTTTTCTGTGAATTCTATCGTGTGTTTCTTACAGGTCTTGTTTATTGCATGGATTATTTGGAGAAGAACATCGACTGGTTAGAATCCAAACTGAAGCCTCTTCTCAAAGGTTGCTATCGTATTTAAATTTCCGTTAGTTCTGCTTTTTATGTATTTGACATATTACGCATCCGACGTATTCTCGGCTTATTCGTTGGTTTAGTAGTTAGTGCTCTTTGTATATGGTGATTCGATGACTTACGTAACTGTGAATTGAGCCTTACGCTTGTTCTTGAGTTGAGTCTGTTCGGTACTTCTTATGCCACTGCTAGCAATAATATTTTATTTATTATTATCGATAACACTGTTCGCTAATGGAATCCGATCCGCATCGTTTGCAGATCACTATCTCCTCTTCGATTTCCCTGGCCAAGTGGAACTCTTTTTCCTCCACGAAAATGCAAAGGGAGTGATCATGAAACTCGTAAAGAAATTAAATCTCAGGGTACATTTTGCATCTCTCTACTTACTTCTTTTACAACGAAATTCTTTTCGAACTGTGTCCGAAATAAGGGAATTATTATTTTGACAATTATGGAACCTTAAATAAAACGAGAGACTTATCGTGTCCCTTCTCTCTGCAGTTGACAGCTGTGCACTTAGTCGATGCACATCTTTGCAGTGATCCGGGGAAGTACGTGAGTGCGTTGCTCCTTTCTTTGTCAACCATGCTACATATGGAGCTCCCTCATGTCAATGTTTTGTCGAAGATTGATTTGATCGAAAGCTATGGGAAACTAGGTTAGAGCATTTATATGTCGATATTTGTGGATTCGTTTGTTCTTAATTTTTGTATCATTTTCCAATTTTTTTTGCAGCTTTCAACCTTGACTTCTACACGGATGTACAAGATTTAAACTATTTACAACATCATCTTGGACAGGATCCTCGATATGCAAAGTATAGGTAAGTCATGATTATCGTATTCTTTCATGAAATGAAGCCATCAATAGCTTTTCGTCCTAATATTGCATGTAGGGATGGAAATAGGAACGAAATTTCGATTTTGGAACAATATTTTTCATTTTAAATTCTGAAATTTTGATTTCCGATTTTTCCGATTTTTTTTTTTGGATTGGAATTGGATAAAATACGAGATTCCAATTTCCGATCAGATATGAGTTTTAAAAAAATCTGATTTTTCCCGAAAACTACACTTGTAATATCAAAATTTATTATGAATTTCATGTGACTGTAAAATTGGAATTTTTCGAATTCCACCGATTCCGGTCCGAAAAATTCTGATGTTGGAACAAGTTTTTTCAATCTAGTTTCTGAAATTCCGATTTCCGAATTTTCGGATTTTCTTCGGATCGAAATTAGAATTTGTTTTTCATTTTTGAAAAAAAAAATTGGATTTTTTTCGAAAGTACTAATTCCGATCAGATCCGTCCGATTTCCACCCCTTCTTGCATGAAATAAAGCCATAATTAATTCAGGGCCAAAAGATATTAAATACAAAGACAGAGTCCTTTAAACTAGTTAGTTTAAAGTGTTATTTAATTCCGAACACACATAGCCCTTTAATTATCTTAGGCTCTTTACATATTGGCTGGAGAAAATCATCCAACCAGATTTTGCAATCTCGTCCGACATATATAATACGATGCAGAGTGAACAAAATATAGTATGCAGTATGTACTGGTACATTTCATATCTGTTATTAGTATTTGCCATGTAGATTCTCCTAGGGTTTGTGCCAAGAGTATGTATATTCAAAAGAGTTCCATTATTCGTCGCAAATTGTTCTTTCCACAATTTTCTTCCAATAAATCTGTTTCCATCTTCTAAATATACATGCAAAGATGCTTGTAAAGATTCCAATCAGTTTACTATTTCCATGCAGAAAGCTGACGAAGGAGCTTTGCGAGGTGATAGATAATTACGGGCTTGTCAATTTTAGTACTTTGGACATTCAGGTACATTCAAATTTCTACACGGTGTAATAATTGAGTACATAATGATTATGTTTCGCCTAGTTCTTACACCTTCGTTTTTTCAGGACAAAGAGAGTGTCGGGACTCTAGTTAAGCTAATCGACAAGAGCAATGGGTATATATTTGCGGGCATTGATGCAAGTGCAGTTGAGTTCAGCAAAATTGCAGTCGGCGCTGTTGATTGGGATTATTACAGATATCCTTTTTAGTGTTTGGATCGCCGTGTTTATTTTCGTCTAGTCCAATATGCTTTTGCAAATTTTAAATAGCTATAACAATTAGTATGCATACTTTACGGATTTGAGTACTGCTTAATCCGAATTTAATTGTATTTCCTTGACATAGATAGTGATTACAGTTGCAGCCGTGCAGGAGAAGTACATGAAGGACGAAGACGAGGATTTTGATGACAAGTGAGATGGAGTTTATAATGAGGATTGTTTTTAATTCTTGATTAGTTTTTTTTTTTTTTTTTGTTTAATTAATTTTATCGTTTCTAAAGAGTTTCTTGATTAACTATTTACCATGAATGTGTGGACCCAGGATTGTATGATATGGGAGTTGTATTGTAGACACACACACATACACAGGTGATCTCCCGAAAAAGGAAAAAAAATAGTAACAAAATTTTAATTTTGATTTTTTATGTTCTTGTGTCAGGTTGAAGTTTAGTATCCCTTTGATTGAATTTTATAAAACATAATTTTTATTAATTTGCAAAACTTGTAAATCAGTAAAATCGAATTGTGAATCAGTGAGATTTAATAGATTTTTTAATGTTTTAAAATTTATTCAAAAATTTGAATTGATTAAGGAATACTTGAATGAAATAAAATCGTAAGATTTTAATAATCATGATCATAATATTTTGAAATAGATTATTTCCTATTTATATTTAACATGTATATTACATAATCAAATATTCTTATTAATTCAATAATAAACTATATAATATTGATTTTTTTTACTAATATTAAAAAAAAAAATCAAAATACCCGGTTCGACCCTCCTCGAGGGGAATCTGACTTGACCGTTCCAAACTAGTGCACATGTATAGTGTATAGAGTGTGAAGTGTTTATAGAACAATGTTTAGATCATTTTAGAACACTTCTATATTCTTAGGACTTTATATGATTTCTTTAGATAATTTATATTCACCATATGATCAAAGAAATAGTGATGGTTTTACTTCGTATAAATAGGCATTACGATTGAACCTTAAATTCAAGTTTAAATTCAAGTTTAGGACTTCTAACTCTAAATATCTATATATATCATTGGTCTTCTGATAAGGAGGACGTGATATCGGTTTTTGGGTCGAAGAATCTTGAAAAAATGATCCGAAATGTCCTACCCAGAGATGGAAAAAAAGTTTGAAAGTACACCCATTACGGTTAGAACATCGGATCTACGAAACTACATTGAATATTGTGCTATACTATTTTGATTAGTACAAACAGTATTTTTTTTCTACCCATTACTGTTAGAACATAGGATCTACGAAACTACATTGAATATTTTGCTATACTATTTTGATTAGTACAAACAGTATTTTTTTTCTGTGTATACTATGAATTTTTCAAGTAACAATCAACCAGAGGAGGGACTAGGGAGGTAGTCATCTACAAAAGGCAATTATTCTGTCCATCCGGCACAATTAAAATGCAATTTATAATTCTTATTAATTATATTGTGGCAATTTGACATTTCATATTTACAATTCATCATATATATATATATATATATATATATATATATATATATATATATATATATATATATATATATATATATATATAATATATTAAATAACTTTGTTCAATCTTACAAATAGTCACAAGAACTAACTGAAAAAACAATATTTACAAACAAAATCGTGTACCTATATAATCAAGCAAAAATCATACAATCGTCTTCCGTTCGTCCCCAATTATCATCTTCAATATGGGCAGTCGTATGATATTGAATAACAACTAGCGCAGCCTCGGAAATAGCTTTTCCTTGTAATCGTGCGTGAATTGTTCGACGCATCTCTTCACTCCATGGAGTTTCGAATCGACTCCTCCTCCTGGCAGATCCCGTGTACTTCTTCAAACACCTACTTATGACCATCTTCTCTAGGCACGTTGCACTTTTGAGGATGTAAGACGCAAATTCGATTTCGTTTTCTGTCCCGACAAATCCACTAATTTCCATTTTCTTCAACTCGGAGTGGATTATTACTTCCTCTTGTTTCTTCACCTCTGGTCCAATAATATCCACAAAATTTGTCTACAACCAAAAAACCAAAGGAAATCCATCTTTTAATCATTTACGAGAAACGTCAACAAAAAATTATTTAAAAGTAATAATAAAGAAAATCGAAGAAATTGTCTTGAAAAGACTTACATTCAAGTGAAATTCCTGTAGGAGGGGACAACTGCGCAAAAACGAAGTCAGCAAAAGAAGATCAATTTGCGATCCCGAGTATAGGCTGAGATCTAATCGCCTAAGGTTGTTGAACATGTTAATCCCCATAGATTTAACGCTTCCCTAATAATCAAGAAGCTCAAATTCAAGAAAAAATCATATAGCAAAAAATTGCACAATCGAGAAATCGACAAATAGAAAAATAGACGACCCTTCCAATACCTGAAAATGATCGCCTCTAGCAACAAAAGTCAATGATTTCAGACGAGGCAAATCTTTTGCAAGTCGCGAACAAGCGTAAGGCACGTTATTTTCCTTAAATGTATAAAGAGATATACTCTGCAGCTGAGGAACGTGCTCGAATATAAAGTCAACCATTTCACGACCAGAAAACTCGAATAAGACGAGACTACTAGCATCAAACTCTATCCTATTTACACCTTTACAATTGTTGATACATAGAGACTTCAATTGGAGATTTGGACCCTTGAAGCATAACTTTGAAGGACATTTGCAATTACCGATTCGTAAAGATCGGAGCACCAAACAATTGGAGAAAATCGACTCAATAGTACCATCCTTTATTTTAACGTGCGAAAGCGAAATAATTTGGAGGGAGCTGTATTGGGTGTTCGAGATTGGAACCAACGTGCACAAGCTCAATTTCAAATATTGCAAGGAGGTTATTTGAGAAAGATTGTAAACCGAGATTTCAACAACGCTCGCTCGCAAATAACAACCACAGCTTAGAGCAAGTTTTTCGACCCGCAAAGTACAAAAGAACTCCTTCAATTGATCAGGGGTTACTTTATAAAAACAACACGATAAATGGAAATAACGGATCGTAGAACTGAAACGAAGCCTCAAAAATCTAATAGCTGAAACAATGACTAAGTTAGTGTCGTGAAATTTATCTTCGTCAAAATACACTGTAAATTTAGGAGGCCTGTGACGATCATAACGACTTCCTAAAAGGTCACGACACTCCAATTTAACGGTCGACACGTATCTGTAAAGGTTCCACCACCTGTTCGACAAAATGCTCGTCCTGATACCACATTTTACCGGCAAATGTGAGATAATCGAAACCAAGATATCGTCTGGGAGTTTGCTAATGATGTCCTTCTTACCTGCTGCGCCGAAATAAATTTAATAAATATTTGTATTACCAATTCAAAGAAAGAAAGTTGATAATACATACATTGAGAAGATGGTTTCTTCTTGAAACTTCCATGGCGAAGATACCCTTTTGAATATAGAAAGAAAGCAGCAATTGCTGCAGCAGATAGAGTTAGCAGTGACAAAGCTACTTTTTTAGAACAAATCATCGGTTCCTGCTCGAAGAACAACAAACAACTGCGCAAATAGGATCAGAAAACTAATAATTCACAAATAAAATAAAAAGGAGAAATTACCGAACCTGATCGGACAAACAACCCTAATTCTATATATATATATTTTTTTTTTAATTTTGGTTTTAGGGAAAGAACCCTAATTCGATTTTCTTAAAACAGAAATTTGTGGATTTCTTACATTATGCAATTTCTAAAACATAAGGGGCTTATATGTAGTTAACTCTTACCTCAGGGAGGTAGTTGTAATTTACCCTTTTACATAACACTGTTGACCAAGCGGTTAGATTCTGGGCCATTTTGAATTTCTTCGAAAGCAAGTTGGTTCATTGTAGTAGAACGGCCCGAACGCATCATCGGGCCCATTTAAGGCTCTATATTTGCACATCATCGGGCCCATTTGCACATTTATATTATTATTTTATTTCTAACATTTTCTATTTTTTTTAATGCATACTGTAACTATTTTATTCTTGGGGTAACTAATTTTCTGCATAACAGAATTTATAATTAATAATAATACTCAAATATATATTCACACACACTGTACGTACGTACGACCCAACCCTCAATTTATTGGGGATGAAAGTTAGGAAACAAATAGAGGTTTGAAATATTATTTCAATATTTTGAGTTTTCAATCTATCGAATTTATATCTCTTCCAGAATTTTACTTTTCTCGATGTGCTTTACCTAGTCGACTTTGTACATCATTTTATATTTAGAATAGATGCGCGTAAAGTCTAGAGTGTTTCTAAAACACTGTCTAAAGTGTTTCTAGAACAATTGCGACTTTTTATTTTAAATATCTAGATATAATTTTTTTTTAATTATTATTTATGATCACCGTACGATCAGATCAATGAAATAGGAATAATTTTAGTATAAATAACTAGCCCTATGATTAGAACTACTTATTAAAACTCGAAATGCGTTTCTCAAATGAGAACTAGTATTACAAAAAAATAAAAAAATTGAAGTTTTCAGATTGTATGTCTCTAAATATGTAATCGCGATACAAAATTTGTGGATAATTCGAATCAAATGAAAGGTTTCTTGGGCTAGCGTTATAATGCCCGCAGTCAAAGATAAGAAGAAAGAAGAGGAAGGCAAAACGAAAGATAAAATTGATGATTATTTTCTTAGTATTTTGGGGTTTTTTAATTATTTGTATGTTATTTACACAATATTATTTGATCATCTTCAACAATTTAATGTATGCTATTTTCAATTATGTTTGTTAAATTATGATTACTATTTTCGGCTATTTTGGCTGATGTCCATTGTAAAATAAGATGTAACAGAAAAATTGATATGGATATTTCGAATCTCAATAACTAGGTATTTTTTTGTTTCGAGTTTTTTGCCTTTATTCCAAATTATGGTGTGCAGTTTTTCTCCGTCTTCGACTAACTTATTATTGTTTTTTTTTCTTCCAAATTCGGATGTGCATTTTTTCTTCTTCTTCGACCAACTTAATTTTGTAAATGTATGATGTTATAACTTCTTGATGAATTGGTGCGTAGGGGTACGTGAAAAATGTTTAAGTCATTATTTTTTATGACGAATGTGAGAGTAAGTTGAAATAAGTTTTGTGTATACAATTAATGAATATAATCGTTTTATTTAAAATTTTGTTTTACCAAGTTTTCATCCATTTTCGCTTATGGAAATGGAAACTTGGAGGTAGTCTCCATCGATCAAGGAATAAAACAAAATGTAAAAACAGATAATATCAATGAGTAGAAGTTAAAACAACAACTCCTCTAATTAAATAATTTCAAAATTAAATAAATAAATTTAATTTATTGTGCTTAATTATATACACAATGAATTTAGTCTATCAATCCAGCTAAAAAAAATGCCCTTTGACAAAAAAATGTTTGTCAATGATCTTATTTTGCTTTCTTTGGAGAACTTTTGGCTATAGATTCAACAATGCCCTCCACTTGATCTTCAGCTTCCTGAACCTGCATGCATAAATAATTACATATTATTATTATTATTATTATTATTATTATTATTATTATTATTATTATTATTATTATTATTATTATTATTATTATTATTATTATTAACTGATTTTGCATAAATTACTTTGCAAAAACTAATGCAAAATTTCAGTACCCTTGAATTAAAGTAACAAAGAACATTTGAAATAAAAGGGCTAAATAGTTGATGGTTTTCACAAAATTAATCCATAATTAACCTAATTGTTTATGACTAATATTAAATTATTATATGAAATCTTGAGAAAATAATGGCATTGGTCAGAGCTGTACATTATTGATTATTTTTTAATATTTTAAATAACAAGAAGCACATGATCCACTTGCTAATAGCTGGCCGGCGGCTCACGCCATTAATTATTTTCAAATTACTTTTATTTAATTACAAGAAAACCAGCAGCCGTGACACGTCATTTTATTATAATTTTTTTTCGAAATTTTTTCACATTTATTAGTTTTCTTAACACGTTGAATTAGTCTGTAACGACAGTTAAAATGAAAAGGAGAAAGTAGTAATTTACCTTGTCGATGAGATCATCGAGACAATCGGCGGTCTTAGCTGCTTTCTCGGCCGTGTGTTCGACGAGCTCCACGAGATCTCTGAGCTTCCCTTGCGGAAGATCGTCGGCGATGTCCTCGGCGATCTTGTCGACTTCCTCCGCCACTTTCTCCACCGCCTCCACTATGTGCTCCACCGTTTCCACCGCCGTCTCAATCCTATCTGCACACACCAACAATTATCAATTAATTTCATGCAAACAGTAACATTATTACGTTGACCACGGAAAAAAAAGTCAACAAAACACTTACTTTTGAGCACCCATAGTGGGCCCCACTTGTTTGTGAAAAATGGCAAGATAAGTGATACCACTAATCCAAGAACCCAGCTCCTGTTTCCAAAAAATAAAAAAACATAATTAATTAGTTAATTAGCAATATATATGTATGTATATAATTATTATATATATTGATAAATAATTATAAAATTAGGGTTTTCTTACATGGGCTTGGATGGTGGTCCAGAAGGCAATGGTGCTCCTGGTAAACTACTTGCATACACAACAAAAGAGTTCCTGCAAAATAAAATTAAAAAAAAAAACATAATTATTTCCATTTTTAATTTACACCTTTTTCACACATTGTTTACACACACTAGCTAGTTAAAATTCATGAGCATATATGAATATATATATATATACCTTTTAGTTTTGTGATTATCACAATATTGAACAACTCTAGTTTGCTTGAGCAAGAAACCGATTTCGTTTGCGAAAGCCAGCTTCGAAATGGGATTCCACGACAACTTAGAATGAGACGATCTCGGATTAGGGTTCGCGTAAAAACCGGCCGATTTGTGACCTACGATCATCATAGAACTTGCCATCGATGTATATATATTATATAATAAAACTTGTGTAAGTAATTAACCAAATATTTTTCAGATAAACCGAAACTATGCTTCAAACACCTCTTGATCGTTACTGTATATTAGAAAATATTTTCTTGTGGATATGTTAATGACTTTATAGAAGTACTTTGCTCTTTATTTATAGGAATTAATGTACAAGAAATATTGGAAGGATTGTATTTTTTTAATATTTTTAAATAAAAAGGATGAGTAGTAGTTGGTAGGGTTGTTTCTTATATTGTCGTTTGTCAACCAGTGACCGTTGAAATATTGAATGTTAGGCTGTTTTTGAGGTTGTAATAAATTGAAAATTATAAGCATAGGTTAATTAATTAATTAATTAAATAAAGCACATGGGGGTTGAAACAGTCAATTTTGCCAACCTGGTCCACATGGTCTTTGTACAAGCTACCCCATAATTTAATGACATTTATTTATTTTATTTTATTTCTATTTCGTTTTCTTGTTTTTGCAGTGCAAGAAAAGAAAATTCAGACGCGTGGTGCTCACTCGCTTTGTTTGGTGGGTTCTATTTAATTTCTTGGAAGTATCGTGGAAATTATTCAAGGCAAAATCATCATTTTTAATGTGTTGAATTAATGTACATTCAATCAAGAGATTTGAAAAGAAAATAAAAACAATCATGCGTATGTACATATGATTTATAGTGAGACCTTACTCGTTGAAATTTATCAAATATTAAAAAGAAAAACATGTCATGTACAAATGTGAAATTCGTGATCAACAACGACGAACTGTACAAGATGCTAGAAAATTTTCGAAAATTAAAGCGTGTTCATCCAATGATACTCCACTCATTTCAAATTAACTGTAATTTTTTGAGAATTTTTTCAACGCCTCCCGAATCTTATCAATTATTAATTCCCATAATAAATGGAAAGACTAATTCATTAAAATAAAATTACTTATAATAATAATAACTTAGTCCTATCACGGTACTCGTAAGATTCCAGCTATTTTGCGTATTTTAGATAATTAAAATTGTTGTATAATAAAAGATAATTCGATTAAACACTGAATTGGGGAAGAAGAAAGACTTAGAGAGAGAAATAAAATAAATTAAGAGAAAGAGTTGAAATAATTTTGTGCCTACACTCAGTGTAAAAAACGAGATTTTTCATAAACAGTTAAACCTTTTTTAAATTAATACAGTCGGGACTAACAAAATTCTATTAATTTAGCAAAATATTAAATTATCAAACTAATAATTTAATATGTTTTCTACCGAGTTGGGACCGTAAAAAATTATTATTTAAGCAAGATTATTAATTTATCGAATATTAATTTATGGATGATCTAGTTTAATAGACTAGAAAATGAAAACTAATAAATTATAGTTTAATAGACTAGAAAATGAAAACTAATAATTATTTATTATTTGCTAAACAAATAATAAAAAGATAAATGGGCTTAGTTTATTAATTTTAGTTGGGCTTCCTCCATTAGCCGGCCAATAAATTCTGCAGCGTGAGCCTAATCCCAAAACGACGTCGTAACAAGTAGTCTTCTGTTCATCTTCTCCAAAGCTGCAATCTTGAACGCCATAGCCACCTTTTCTCCCAAATCTCCGCCGCCTACGTCGCCATTGCCTCCACCGGGACTGCCGTGGTTCATGACAGTAATCTCTCTCTCTCTCTCTCTCTCTCTCTCTCTGTATGATTACTACCGTTAGCTCGCCTGAAAAATGTTTTCCAACGTACGGCGATCATTTTTCCATAATTAATTTTTTTAAAGTGTTTTTTTATGTGAATTTAGGGGGGCCCCTTTAACTTTCCAGGTTTATTTGAACTAATGGGCATATATTATTTTGAGCGTGATGGTAACTGATTGGATGGTTGATTGGTGTCTGTGTAGTTTTTGTTCTCTCTCTCAACTCAATTTGCTATGTTTTTTTACACTTGGATTGGCATTTTGTAACAAATTCAATGGAGGTGACTGAGAAGCATACTAATTATATTTTACTTTACACTCAATTTGAATGAATTTTTCTTCTTCTAACTTATAGGTTTCGATTTAACTAAAAAATGATTATGGATCATAATAATCAAAAACCGAAATCTAGACGAAGTGGTCCTTTCGGTCGGTTGAATAATGTAGTTCTTATTCAAGGGGAGGATCTATTTCAACCTTCTACGATTATTTCTTTCGACGGAGTTATTGAAGCCGAAGAAAAGAAGATTGTGAGTTGTTCTTTATCCCTGGCTTCCCCCATCTTTCGTAATGTGATAGTTCTGTGTGTGTGTGTGTGTGTGTGTATTTTACTGATAGTTATTCATACCGGACGATAATATCGACTCTTTCAGGTCGGTTCATTTTAATGGGTTGATTAGGCGTTGTATTCAAAGGAGACATTTCGAAAGTTTCCGATGAATTAGCCGTTGGGCTGACAACAGGTTTCCTTGGAATCTTTACAAGTGGTTGGAATCAGAAGATACTCGACCGAAGTGTTTGAAGGCCATTGGATCTTCGCTGTGCTCGGTATCTAGATACGTAATATTGCAAGTTAAAATATTCTAAGCTCACGATCGAGATTATTGTGGTCAAATGTATGTGTAAAATTGTTTATTTTCTGTCTCTTAGCAGGCTTCGTTTTTGTTGCCTTTTCAATCATTTTCGGGATTGTACCTGCAAAGGGGTTCAAAGGGCTTCTCATAAGATTGAATATAAACTAAAATATTGCTCGTGCTCGTCTATTCTGGGGTATATTCGGAAGTTTTGAGGTGAAAGAATTAGAAATGGTGGCGCTAAACCCCAGTTGTTTTTAGCTTGTCTAGTTGGACCTTTTTGTGTTTGGATTAGGTTTTTTTCAGCCCGTTTTAACGGACGTGGTTTAGGCAAAAACGTGGCAGTATAATGGATGCCATTTGGACTCTTGCTGCAAATGTTCTTGCAGCTTGTGTAATGGCTGCACTCGCCACATTCAAGAAAGCGGTAATAACTACGGAAAATATTATTAATCCCTCCAAAATAACATGGTTTTATTTTATACTACATAAATCACACCGAGTCCCCTTTCCATTTTGTCTTTGCAGGTTAGAACGACGAATTTGGGCTACTCGGGTGTTTAAGTACCGTCTCTACTTTCGTCGCTGAGTTACATGCAAAATACGAGAGCAAGCATCCATGGAGGGATTGTGCTTATGCAGCAACCACGTTTTCTATCTCGTTTATTTTGGGAACGCTTATAGTGCCCGTTTGGGTAAAGGGACTATGACTAGAAATTGACGACGTGGGATTCGGTAATTTGCTTCTCTTCTGAGTTGCGCTGAAATGATATACGATTCGAAAAATAGAATCTTGACAAAGTCCCAAGATTTTTCCGGACGTTGATAAATACATCTTGTTGGAAAAAACGACATTGCCGTTGGGATCATTAAAAGAGTAAGTTGATCTTTCGTTTTGTTCATACAATAGTAATTAATTCTTTGTTTTTTTGATTTATTTAGAGCATAAAAGTAGATACTAAATTATTAATCAGTAGCAGATGATCAAAGAGTAGGCTATTGAAATTCTTGATTCATTCACAGGGAATAAACACAATCTCAAGCTCCGGTTGTGGCTCCAAAAAAGAACTGGCAAAACATCCTCGTACAGTACACATCCTCGTACATTTTTATCATAAATTCTATGTACTTGGTTAGAGTTGATGATGTTGTATTGTTTTTGTGCTAAAACATCAATTGAAATTGATGAAAAAATTGTTATATAAAGTGTTTTTTTTTTTTGGTGTGCATAAATACATACATACATGTGGAATAATATTATATAGGGTAAATTACAAACACCCCCCGAGGTATGGTCAAATTACAAAAATCCCCCTCTTGTTTGGATAATTACATTTACCTCCCTCAACTATGATATTTTCTTACACCTCCACCCTCATGGTGCCAAATTCAACATAATCATCTAGATTCCGTGGAATGTGCTCTAGTTTGTACTCGTTTTGTGTAAAAATATAGTTTTCGATGCACCACAAACTGATATATACAAGCTAAAAATCACATATTATGATCATCTTGTTTCATAATGTAGATTTTGAATGGGATAAAACGGGTACATAAGTGATAATATTCCATATAATCTCGAAGATTCTACTAAATTTGAGGAGTTGAGGGTGGTTGTAATTATCCAAACAAGAGGGGTGTTTTTGTAATTTGACCATACCTCGGGGTGTTTGTAATTTACCCTATTATATATGAAATTGTGTCTAAAAAGAAAGAAAAAAAGAATATATATAAAAAAAAGGGTATTTTAATTATTTATTATTAATTAGTCAACTCTCTCTCTCTCTCATGAGACATGAATAAATGATGAAATCAAAAACGTCAAAGTCTAAGCCATGGCACAGAAATGGCTGCCACCCATTTCAAGGTGAATCATAAATTAATAACAGCCCACCGTTTTGCATAATACGGTGCCGTATTTCACATTTCTATGCACATACGATCAGGTATTATTCTCTACAATATTACCCCTCTGCTTTTCATTCTCCATTCAAATTCCGAAACTGGGTTTTATCACTCCTTCACGGTACTCTCTCTCTCTCTCTCTCTCTCTCTCTCTCTCTCTCTCTCTCTCTTGTTTCATAATTAATGTCTTAAAGTACTTGAAAAGGGGGTATTTTAAAAAAGAAGGCTTTTTTATGTGAGTTTTTGGGACCCTTTAAAAGTTTCCATCTACTGACTGTTTGATTGGTTGTGTTGTGCTTTCTTCGATGTACTTTATGTAATCTATTGATTTTATTGAAATCAAGAACCGTGTTTTTGTGGTTCTCTCTCTCTCTCTCTCTCTCTCTCTCTTGCCTTTTGAAAAGTCTATCACGGGACTCTCACTATGGTGGGGTGGGGTCCACATTTCCATGGTTATATATATGGTCAACAAAGTTATTGTGCCAAGAAATAACAGCTCAATTTGTTTATGTTTGTCTCTGGCTAATGTGGTGGATTAGTAGTAAATTTAAATTCTTTAAATATATATATATATTGGCATCTTCCAATAAATTGAGCTGCTACATTCAATAATGGAGTTGGTAAATTATAGAGCTTAATTGAAATGAAATGTTCTTTTTTTTTTCTTTTTTTTCTAACTTATAGGTTTCAATTTAAACCAAGGCAAAAAAAAAAGGGATTATTATGGATCATCAAAATCAGGAATTAGAATCTAAATCAAGAAGCAGCTCTTTCCGTCGATTGAGTGGGGTCGGTTCTTCGAGAAGGCACTCTTTCGGTTTATTAACGGCGAAAAATGATGATAATGATGATGATGTCATCGAAACCGAAAGTGTTTCCGAAGCAGGGGATATTGGAGACAGAGCACTTAACAGTAGCAGGGCTAGTATAAGCGGCAGGAGTCACTTCTCGTTGGATAATGTAGTTCCTATTCGAGGCGACGATTCTTTTCACGCAGTTATTGAATCTCAAGTGGAAAAAAATGTGAGTTTGTTCGTTGCCCTTCATGCATGTTCGTTTTTTTATTTTTTATTTATTGTGATTTTTATTTTGTTTGCAGGACGAGAAAGAAGTGCCTTGGCTGTTGGAATACGTTACTTGTTTGCTTTCTCTTGCCGTATTTGGAATTCTAGGGGTAATCTTTGGAACATTTCGATGCTATATAAATGCAACATTTATTTTATAGTCAACCTATCGTTGCAAAAACCTGGTGTCGTAATATAATAATTATATGTTGGAAAAACGATTAAGGTAACTCTTTTTTCCTTCGTATTGCTGATTCGACAGTCATAGACATAGTTACAGCCGAAAACGGGACTGGCTGAAAATTTTGAGAATTTTCCTATGAGATGCCTATTTTATGTTATGTTTTATATGATCACTTCGGTAAAAATCTTTTTTTTTTCGCTTTTTATTCGTATGATATATTGACCAGGTTTTAGCTAGATATTGCCTTCAAAAACTCTTTGGACCCGGTGTAATTGGTGCAACAAGTGACCAGAACTACATGTACCTCGATCTTCCTTCGAATATGGTTCCTCTCTCTCTCTCTCTCTCTCTCTCTCTCTGTCTGTCTGTCAGTGTGTGTGTGTTTATGTATCATACTGATAGTTATTTATACGGGACGATAAAATCGACTCTTTCAGGTCGGTTCATTTTTAATGGGCTGGTTAGGCGTTGTATTCAAAGGCGACATTTCGAAAGTTTCCAATCAATTAGCCATCGGCCTAACGACAGGTTTCCTAGGAAGCCTAACAACTTTCAGCGGTTGGAATCAAAAGATGCTCGACCTAAGTGCCAAAGGCGAATGGGCCTTTGCTGTACTCGGTATCTTTATCGGTAATATTTGCATGTTAAAAATATTCAAATCCCACGATCAAAGATATATTATTGTCGTCAATGCATATATATATAACTGTTTAATTTTCCGTTTCTTAACAGGCTTCTTTTTAGTTGCCTTTTCAATCATTTTCGGGATCGAAACTGCCAAGGGGTTCAAAGGGCTTCTCATAAGATCAAATACGAGAGTAAATTCTCCTCGTGCGTGTGTTTCAGACAAGTCCCACTATCTCGTTTGTTTTACGTTGATGCTTGTGATAATGCTAGGCTTACTGTGGGGTATTTTCGGAATTTTTGAGGTGAAAGAATTTAGAAACGGTGGCGCTAAACCCCAGTTGTTTCTAGCTTGTCTAGTCGGACCTTTTGGTGTTTGGATTAGGTTTTTTTTAGCCCGTTTTAACGGACGTGGATTAGGCAAAAACGGGGCACTAAAATGGATGCCGTTCGGGACTCTTGCTGCTAATGTTCTTGCAGCTTGTGTAATGGCTGCACTCGCCACACTCAAGAAAGCGGTAATAGTTACGAAAATATTATTAATTCCTCCAAAATAACATGGTTTTATTTTATTGCATTAACCACAATGATTATTTATTTTATTTGTAATTTTATTTTTATACAGGTTAGAACGACGAATTGTGAAACTGTGGCATCGGGGGTACAATTTGGGCTACTCGGGTGTTTAAGTACGGTTTCTACTTTCATCGCTGAATTTAATGCAATGAGAGAGAGCAAGAATACATGGAGGGGTTATGCTTATGCAGCAACTACGTTTTTTATCTCGTTTATTTTGGGAACGCTTATATACTCGGTGCCCGTTTGGGCTAGGGGCTATGACTAGAAATTGATTTTGAGGTGGGATTTCGTAATTTGCTTATTTTCGACTTATATATACATACATACATACATACATACATACATACAATGGAAGATTCAATTGTTGTAACACATGTATTGTTATCATGTTGTTTTGGTGCTATTCAAGTAAGGAAATGAAATGTGAATTGCAAATGGAAGAAATTGATTGAAGACCATGATGAGTTTGTTGTTCTAGTTGCAAATAAAATAGTGTAGTTGGGCTTACATCAAACATGAGCCAAGATGCAATAAATCTTTGACCTAAACAAAGAGTTATGACTATGCCTCAAATGTCTGCCTACAAACACCACACTTGCTTCAACAATAAATCCTAACCTAACAAAATTTTATAACTAGTCAGGTGGGACCCACTTTTATTCAAGCCCATGCAAAGACATCACCACGTGTCACGTGCTACGAGTTGTTGATAAGAGTATATATATGGGTAAACTACCATCACCGCTGAGGCGTATGGTCAAATTACGAAAATTCTCCTTCTGTTTGGATAATTACAACCATCCGCTCAACTATAGATCTTCTTACACGTCCACCCTTGTGGTTTCAAATTTAGTGGAAATTTCGAGATTATATGGAATTTTATCACTTTTGTACCATTTACGTTTTATCCCATTCGAACTCCACATTTTGAAGCAATTGATCATAATATGTGTTTTTTGACTTGTATATATCAGATTGTGGTGCATCATAAACTGTATTTTTAGACAAAACGAGTACAAACTAGAGCACATTCCACGAAATGTAGATGATTATGTTGAAAATTTGACACCATAAGGGTGGAGGTGTAAGGAAAAAAATCATAGTTGAGGAGGTAAATGTAATTATCCAAACAAGAGGGATTTTTTAGTAAATTGACCATACATCAGGGGTGGTTGTAGTTTACCCGAGAATATATATATCTACCTAATTAAATCAATATTTCACTTAATTCATTGCAATATCAATAGATATTAATCACCAACCTCAGCAACACAATTAAAAAAAAAAAAAAAAAAGAAAAAAAAAGCATGATTTATTTATTGATTTATTAGCAAGAAGCTACTGCTACTCACGATATTAATAACACATGCATGTTCCAATATTACAATTCAAATTGAATTATGAAAACAATATTAAACCATTTTATAGTACGTAGCATCACTGTGGAAGCTTGTTAAGCTTACAGTAAACATAGTCTTTATATTTCTTAGTCTTAAACTTCGCCGGGCTTTCTTCGGTCACAAGCTTCGTAATCGGCCCGATTTCAACCTCCGCCGGCGGCTCCAAAAACACCGGCCAAGACATCCTCGTACTCTCCTTATTCACCGTACTCCTATGAAACACAGCCTTGTACTTCCCATTGCTTAGTATCTGTCAATTTAATTAATTAAAAAATTATAATAATGCAACACCGCCATTTAAATATTAATTTAATATGGGGCCATACATGCATGCATGCATGCATGCAAGTACGTACCTCAATTTGGTCTCCAATGTGTACGATGAGAGCATTGGGGATGTACTTGACGTCATACCAACTGTCATCCCTGAAAACTTGGAGGCCTTGAACCTCGTTAGGTACGAGGATTGTGAGTGCTGACATGTCAGTGTGGGCCACCACCCCTAGGGCTAGGTCGGGGCGGGGGCACGGCGGGTAGTAGTTTATCTTCATCAGATAAATAGTGTCTTCCCCGCCCATCGCCGCCTTCAGTTCTTGACCTTCCAGCCCTAGCCCTAGCGACAGCCACTTTGTCAGCTTGTCCGACACGTGGCGGAGCCTCTCCGCGTACTCTTCGTTTGCTTCTCTGTCGTATGCATGAGTGTACACATATGTCAGGGTGAATTATTGCAAGTTAAAATCAAAGGGTATTTTTGTCATTTCATCTAGAGACCGCAGAAACAGTCGTAGACTCGCGGAGCATTTTTTCTAGAATTGCAAACTCAAACAAAGGGTATCTGTGTCATTTTAGAAAAGAAACTTCAGGATATTATGATAATAGTAATAACATAGAGCATTTTGTTTTTGAAATTACAAGTTAAAATCAAAGGGTATTTTTGTCATTTCAACTAGAAATTGCAGGAGAGTTTTTTTCTTTTTTTTTTTTGGAACTAGCATGATAGTAATTAGAATAAATATAATAAAGGGTTAAATTAAAAGAACAAAAAAGAAAAATAAAAAAAAAATAAAAAAAATAAAAATAAAAATAAAAGACAAAAAACTGACCTGTAAGAAGGTGGATTCTTGGGCCAATAGTTGTAATTGATAGCATTAGGTGGCAAAATCTTGTGGAACAAATGATCAACCCAACCCTTTTTGCCTTCAATTTCTTTCTGAAGTGTGGTTCCATATCCTTCTATTCCAGATTCACTTGTCTTTGCAATCACCTCTTTCTCTTCTTTCGGCAGCTCGAAAAACTCTCTCCCCACTCGTTGCAGCTTCGATATCGCTTCGTTCGGGATTCCATGGTTCACCACTTGGAATATCCCCCACTCCCTACTCGCTTCGCTTATCAACCGTACGATCTTTTCTATGTTGGATTCGTCGCTCAGATCGATGACCGGAACCTCGAGAACCACACCCTGCACGGTGGAGCCCGCCGGTTGCTCGTTTTCCGATCGGATGTATTCGGAAGGAATCGTGTTTGCATGCTTGGATAGGGATGCAATGGATTGCACTCTCACCACCTCCATTGTTGGTTTTTCTTCTTTTCCTTTTCTTTTTTCTTTTTGGTTTTTGAAATTGTTTCTTCTATGTGTGTTTTATTGTGTGTGTTTGTGTTCTTGGCGTTTGTGTTTGCCTTTATAGGATTAATTCATGTGGATGGTGATTCTTTATGTGGTAAATTTTTTTTTATGTCATCTATTTTGTGGGAACAAAAAAAATGTGTGGTGAGGTAGGTGCCACTCGAGGATTGGCATTTTACACGTCATATATATATATATATATATATATATATATATATATATATATATATATATATATATATATATATATATATATATATATATATAATATGACATTGGTTTTTTTTTTTTAATAATGTAGGAATTCGCAGCCAACCATAAATGCATAGGGTAAATCTACAATCTGTAAGAGTTCTCGAATGAGTTAGTACTTGGAACCAGTAACCAATGGGCGTAGTTGCACCTACTTTTGTACGGTCGTTAATTAGTTACCTTAAATTTGTCATACTCTTTGCAGCTTCCCAGATTTCTGGGTACAAGCACAACATGTGAGCAATAAATTTTAACCTAACCAGAGTTAGGACAAGTTCATTCAATTGCAATATAGGTAAAATAATTTAATGAAACGAACATGGTGTTGGTCGTTGGATCACGAATCGTAGTTGGAGTTTCAAATTTCAATCCTAGCCGTCGAATAACTCAACAACGTCTCCTTAAAATAAACGAACAAGAAACTAGGGATTGTTCTTGTGATAGTACATTCATTCCCTTTTTACCATAATTAATGAATATGTTTTCTCCTTTTTTCGTCGTTTAAAATTGGAAGTAATCAATGCAAAATAACATCAAACTATATGAACTCACAAGTGGTTCGTTAGTCAATTTCACGTTTGACTCTAGATACTAATGTTTGCCTGCCGATAGGGACTGTTGCAATCGATATACGTACGCCACACTTTGTCGTATGTTGGACCGATAATTTAACAAAATTGTCTTATAGCATACATATGTAACATATATTTCATCGTATATACATACAACTGCAAATTGTTGAACTCTAGCTACATGCAAATAGGCAGGTGATTTACGACACGTATCTCGTTTTTATCTTGTCAAATATACAACTCAAGCACAACTCACACCAAATTCAATTTGCAGATACACACGAGTTTCAAATGAAAGAAAATAGAATGCAATACAGAAACAGACATATTTCAATTACTCAGTTTAATACATGAAGCAAAACTTAGTACATGTCTTAAAAGATCAAACCTATTTTACAATCCACAAGGTTTTTTTTTTTTTTTTTTAATATATATAATAGAAATGCATACATGAATTGAGGCAGTTATGATGGATCGGTTACTTCGTCAACCACAACAAGAGCCGCATGCAGGAAGAGAACCTGAGAGTTGAGAAGAAGGAAAAAAAATTCCAAGTCAAATAGCCGAACAAGAAAAGAATTTTTAAATGAAGACTAGTACAGAGTAGAAGAAATATTAACGAAAAAAACTTACTGTGGTCGATTCCTCGAACATTATCCATTCCCCGTGGTGGCCCACGTGGACCACCACCGTATGGACCACCACCACCAGGGCCGCCTGGCCCACCACCATCCCATTTCTTGCTGGCACCTGATCCTTTCCTGTAAGCTTCAGATTTCTCCATCTGCACAAGTTATGGAAAAAAAATATGAGCACACAATTCAAATGTTAACTGCAAGAGTTTGATTGAGAGAACTCGAGATTTTACCGAAAACATTGTTGCGAAAAAGACCCCAATGAAGTTTATAATGGCCCGGAAGAAATCTGTGATTGTTTTCACTCGCCATATTGTTCTCTTCGATTTGACAACCCCTGAAAGAAATTCAAATGAGAGGACACAGTCAGTAAAATATAGGTAGTGTAGATGGATACCAGAATGCACCGTTCCAATCAGATTACATTCCAAAGTGGTAGAGTTTTAATGCATTTACTCAATCAATTTAGTTATATTTTATTTTATATTCATTTCAAATATTTCAGTTCTTTACATCATCTTTCCCAAATCTTTAAGGAAGAGAGAGGCATAATTCCTAGCTGTTGTATCAAACAAATGTAAGCAGTAATATGTCTATGATCTCATACTAGTAGACTATTATTTCTTCTTTTCTTTAAGGGTCGAGCAGAACATTTTCGTTTTCTCAGATTACACATCTTTCAGTTGATGATAAAGAGACGTCAAATCATCAAGCATATAAAATCCAGAAATCAGAGCAAAGATTCGATCATGTCAAGGGTAAATGCACGAATCAACAGCTAAAGACCTAAATATTCTGGCAAAAGTCGAACATTCGGGGAAGTGCATGGCACATGAATGCCGTATCGCAAGCATAGAAACTTTTAATCCACAATTATATAAGATTGTTGCAAGCATACGAGTCACACGGATTATACACAAGAACGAATGCTGAGGGTGCCTGAAACGGAGCCATGACTAATTAAATTTTCATTTCTAAGTCTTCCCACCCCAATCAACTAAAGGGGGAAATGCCCCCTTCCACTCAATAAGAGGCTTCTTTTTTATTTTATTTTGTAATCGAACACACCGCCCTCCCGAATTTTACTTCTTTCGAGAATTAGCTAGATAGATGCTCAACAGATAATTTCAGCAATTTACTTAAATAGCATTTCTATAGTATTCAACAATATAAAAATTTTATCCAGATTTACAAATTTCATAATTTGAAAATTAGCCAACAATCTGTCTTTGGCAAAATAATAATTTTGACGAAAAAAAAAAGTAACAATATTTCAATTATTTCATAGACATGATCCCTACCCCCATTTCCAAACAAATAAACACGCACCATCGAAGGAATATTTCAATTATTTATATACAATAACAGATTGCCCAGGAAGATGCATAGATATATGACCAATACATATATATATTCCAAACGCGAGATTCACAATCGACAAATCAATATTTTGCAAAATTAGGGATCAAACTTGCGAAAAAATTGAAACACACTCTCGAATTAACGGCAAATTCATAACCCACAGATTGATTATTGAAAGGGATACGATACCTCTCTCGACGTAAGCCATTGAAGCAACGACGACTCTTCTCCAGCGTCTTCCTTGATTAGCTCGCGCTCCAGAGAAAAACGTAAAATAAATAGAGCAAACGGGTTTTAATTCCCTACGGCGAACCCCACTGAAGATTCGGCGAGAAAGCCATGTTCACTTTACACGTGGCTAAATTTATGACGTGTCGAAATATGAGTGGACGCAATGAGAGGAAGACCGTTGTTGCGGTGCGCACAGTTTTTCTCCTTTGTGATTACGTAATCCGACCCAATCAGCATCCGCCACGTAGACACATCCCCACTACAGAGTCTACCATTAGTAATCACCGCTCCATACCCATTTACAGATTTACAATTAGGGGGTGTGAACGAGCCGAGCTCGCCTCTTTTGGCTGGCTCGAGCTCGAGCTCGAGTCTATTTTGTCGAGCTCGAGCTCGAGCTCGTCGAGTTCTTCTTTTTTTGGTTCGAGCTCGAGCTCGTGTTAATTTTGTCGAGCTCGAGCTCGTGTTAATTTTGTCGAGCTCGAGCCCGATCTCTTTTTTTTTTTTTTAAATATTTTTTAATTATTATTTTATTATTAAAAATTATTTAAAAAAAATACAAAATAAAAACTAAATTCTTGTGATTATATATTTTTTTAATATTTGTATTTATTTCTGTAATATTTTATATTATTATACATTATTTAAATAAAAATAACATATAAAAAATAATAATAAATCCGGCTCGTGAGCTGATGAACAACTAAAATCCGGCTCGAGCTCGGCTCGTCAGAAAGCTCGAGCTCGCGAGCTCGAGTCCGAGTTCGAACTTTTTACGAGCCGGCTCATCGAGCTCACGAGCCGGCTCGGCTCGTTTATCACCCCTATTTACAATACATTCGTACCCGCCCCATCTAAAAAGATGCACATTCCACCCCACCCGAATAATATCCATAATATATATATTTTTTTAAAATAAATTAAATTATTGTTTGAATATAATATACAGTACATCACAAATTTGAAGTTTTAACAATCTTTCTAAAACTCATAGCCCATTTCTCCATATCCTCCACCACTTCCCACATTTTGCTTTCTCTTTCCCAATCCCATGTATCCTTCATTGGACTTTCATACCCCTGGAAACAAAATTACAAAAAATAAATAAATTAAAAAATTAAAAGAAAAAAAGTCGAAAACATTCATTGATAAAAAGGATGGAATAAGAAATTTTTTACTAGTTACCGATTCGGAAGGAAGAAGTACTGGAAATAACGATTTTTCTGCATACTCCGGTCCATCGGATTTCAAGGCGAACGGTTTTCTGACGGCAGAAAGTGCACTCTCGATATCAAGAAAGTGGCCGACAACCATCCTTTTCAAAACTCTAGCTTGAAAGGTCTTTCCTCTGAGGATGGGGATCGAACTCGATAAGCTTCTTGATCTTGATTAACTTGTGGAGTTTATATGTAATAAACACGCTAAGTTACGAGTAGCGAATAAAGGTAAGGGCACAGCTAGAAACAAGAAACACGAACCTGCTATAATCTCGGAACGGTGAACGGGACTCTGGGGCTGGTATGATTCCTATGAGTAGTGCACACTCACCCAAAGTGAGAAGCGATGGGTGTTTTCCGAAGTATAAATTTGATGCTGATTTGATTCCATAGATCCCGTGCCCCCAGTATATCTGAAAAATTTCCGTAAATTTAGTTGTGTTTGGTTCAAGATTAAAAAGAGAACTCGATGCTTGAGAATTTGTAATAGGAGACAATTAATTACAATTGTAACGCAGACTATGTACACAAGTGAATGTCGGGGCAGGATCTATTTCAAAATGTGAAGACTCCATAATATTGCTTAATTCAAGCAGAGGCACTCTGATTTCAACGCACAAATTATGTAGCTACCAACTCGAAACAAAAAATAAATAAATCGTAACACGAGATAAGAGTTGTGCTTGACCTTACACAAGTACGCACTCAATATTTTCGGTTTTGAGATTTTCCTCTCGAGTGCAACTGCCAGCGCCATCTCGATAAATTTCCTAGAAAGCGTGCGCTCGTTCTTCAGAAATGTATTTTTCACAAGCTGCCAGTAAATTCAGAAGCATTCAAAATCTGAAAAGATTATTATGATGTACAAATTTAACATCAAAAATATTTCAGAAATCAACATGAACAATTAACCATGCATTAAAATTGTTCGGTCAGGAAAAACAACAAACAGGTAGCGTGCGTGAATACAAACACAAATACCGATCACTAGCTTCGAAATTTACACCTGCTGGGTTATGGTACTGCCGCCACCACGAGCTGAAAGAGACAAAATGGCGCGAGCCACGCCGATCGCGTCGACTCCAGAATGGCTAAAGAAGCGCCGGTCTTCGTAAGCAACAACGCCTTGGAACAAATACTCGGGGGCTTCTACCAGCTCGGCTTCGGCTTGGGAAGCGAAGCCGATCAGACGGCGCCAACGGCGAGGAAAATCCGGCAGGAGGAGGTCGGAAGCAAGCCGGAGAATCAGAAGCGTGAGGGAAAATACGGCGATAACTGTAAATTGGGTGAATGTAGAGCCGAGCGTGTGTTGAGAGCCGCCGTGAAAGTTGTTGTTGTTGTTGTTCAGGGTGTAGCGGAGTTGGAAGAGGGGTGATTTTTGTTTGAAATTTATGTGGTTTCTTTGGGTTGTTGATGTAAGAGAAAATGAGCGAGTATTTACGAGAGTGGCGGCGGCGGGAGACGGCGGCGCTGCGGCGGTGGAGAAACCCATGTATTTTTGCATGGCCACGGTGTTCATCAATTGGGCTCTATTTAAAGGCCCAAATTAATAGTATTTTGACTTGAATTAATACATAAGAAAATCTCATGGGCTTTGCTAATTAAAACTCGAGAGCCTAGTCCATTTTAATATTTTAATATAGGACAAATTACGGTCAACCCCTAATGTATGGTCAAATTACGAAAATACCCCTCTTGTTTGAGTAATTATAGCGGCCCTCTTCTTTTTAAATATTTTTACTTAAAATTTATGTCATTCGCTTATCTAACGATCGGTAAACGGTATGAAATGTTGGCGTACCGAAATTTCGGTTTGGTTTTACTGAATTAACATTCCTAAATTTACCTCTTGAGTACTCTTTTCGTAAAATAATACATAATTCAGAGGGGTAGTTGTAGTTACGCAAAGAGGAGGAGGGGTTTTTGTAATTTAACTATAAATTAGGGGTGGCTGTAATTTGCCCTTAAATTTAAGAGGCAATAAGATTTTTAATACATGATATTCTTTATTAAAAAGGAAAAAAAATATTAATGAAAATTATTTAAAAATATATTGTAGTTGATATAGAAAAGCAATTGAAATAGAAAAGCAAAAGTCAGTTACCAAAAGTTGTTATTGATTGCAAGCAAAGAATCACTACTTCATCATTACGTTGCAACAATTGTTGTGTGGATCATCACCTATAAAAAGCTAAACAACATAAGCTTCTATAAATAATTCCAAAGGCCGATCCAAATTCGAAATCAAATTGCGAAAAAAATGAAGTCGTCGACAATCTTTGTTTGCACAATGGTTCTCGTTCTACTTGCCACGACAGCAATGGCGGAAAATGATGGCTCGGATTTTTGCGACACGAGATGTGAGGTCCGTTGCTCCAAGGCCGGGAGGCGGGACCGGTGCCTCGAGTATTGCGGAATATGTTGTGACAAGTGTCATTGTGTGCCTTCGGGCACTTATGGGAACAAAGACGAGTGCCCTTGTTATAGGGATATGAAAAACTCGAAGGGACAACCTAAGTGCCCTTAATATATCAAATAATTTATAATTTGTGGTTGTTATGTCAAAATATGGTGCATAAAAGAAAATTAATTTGTGCGCAATAAACATTAGTACAACCTAAGAAACCATGTAGTGATATTTTTAAAATTATATTTTTACTTCGTGTTATCTACTTATTTTGAGAATACTCTGAACGCCAATCTTCTATTTTTTCAGCTATTTTTGATTTTTTATATTATTGCTCATATTTGTATTTTACATTAATAATAATAAAAACTCACAAGCGAGAGAAATTTAGGTTTTGGTTTAATATTATTGCTTATATTTGTCATAATAATAACAATAACAATAATAATAATAATAATAATAATAATAATAATAATAATAATAATAATACATAAAAAAAAACTCACGAGCGAACTCATAAGCTCTTGAATTTTTTCTATTACAATTGTTATTATCATATATTTAAATAGTTTTTTTTTTCAATTTTGATATAGAATCTAGTTAAATAAAAAGTAAAATTCCTATTAAATAGAAAAAAATTAATAATTTTCCAATTAGACACAAAAAATCCGCTTTAAAAAGGTAAAAAGTCTGCCAAAATTAAATCCCTATTAAATTCATTATGTTACAATTAAAATAAAATAAAAAAAATAAGAAAAAAATGAACAAATAATTTACAATAATAGCATCAACACAAATCTTCTTGGCATTAATACACCAATATTCCCAACATGGCCAAAAAAAAAAGCCTATAAAATCCCATGAGTATTATTCTTCTGTGCTCATCCTTCAAAAAATTACCTCAAACTCAATCATTAATCAATTTCGAAAAAAAAATAAAAAAAAATGAAGTTGATGTCAACGACCACCCTCGTCCTCGCCCTTTTCCTTGTCGGTACGTTTGCAGAAAGCGGGCCGGCGGAAGCACCGTCCGATATTTCGGGCTTTTGTGACGAAAAGTGCGCCGTACGATGCTCGAAAGCGGGCCGGCAGAACCGGTGCCTTCAATACTGTCGTATTTGTTGCGCGAAATGCAATTGTGTGCCTTCGGGTACTTACGGAAATAGGGACGAGTGCCCTTGTTATAGGGACTGGAAAAACCCCAAGGGTGGACCAAAGTGCCCTTGATACATACAACACTTCTTCTCTATCATAAATTCATAATAATTATAATGAATATATTTATATTTTGTTTTGTTACTTTATTGAAGTGTGGAAATATGTCAAGTGTTATGTGTGATGATTTAATTATCTGTATTTCTGAAACATTTTTGAAAAATCCCATAACTAGGAGTTTAAAAGTGAGTTCAACCGGCTCGACCAAGGCTCGAGTTGGAGCTCTCATTACTACTAGTTGTTTGTGACTCACGAGTTTTTTTTAATTAATATTCCTTTTTTTAAATATAAATAATATATACTATTAGTATTTTCTAATGCGGCAATTACACATAATTACCAATAAACCACAATCAGTAATTTTTAATTTTTTTAAACACACCTTAAAAATGACAAATTCCATTAAATAGGAATGAAGAATAAATTAATAAACCATTAAATTTACCAACTCAAATAAACTCAATAACTGTTTGACAGGGGCAAAAATGTAAAGTACACAAATACTGAACAACATTAGTCTATGTAAATTAAAAAAGGAAGCAGCTTTTCAAGTGCAAAAATTCCTTATACTCTCTGTATGTATCCTTTGCTGCATAGCCATGAAACAGTAAGAAACCACAACCCTTAATTCCTCTGTTCTTGATCTGTAACACAAAAAATAAAAATGAATTAGATTAAGAAACTAATTTACACATCAGTTTAAGTTCTGCTACAAACTCTTTGGCAGTAGTTTCAACCACAGTCGAGTACGAATGATGTATATAGCGGGAATTGAAGAAACTCTCGTTAAAAAAATACGATGTTTTCATAGTCCAGCCAATTATTCCTTTCCAGAGTACTTATGTAGCATAAAGTCAACCAACAAATTTTATCAATAAGAAATATAAAAACAGAAAAAAAAATTGTATATCAAAATTTGAGTTCTGCTATATGGGAATACCGAGTAGAAGAAACTGTCGTTAGCTAATTCAAATATTTACGTACGAGTAGGAGACTAAGAACGACGATATTCACTGCCGATTTATTCCTTCACATTTTTGAAATTTAAATCCATTGACATGCGCATAACTCGATAAATATCTAAACAAGCTCCGGTACTAGAAACTCGTAGTTCACTATAACATTCTTCATTCGGATTACTTCTTTGACTATGTTAATATAACTCAATACCAAAGTATAACAATTGCAAGAGAAAAAAAAAACGGAAAAGAAAATTGTTCGTAAAACAATTACCTCTAACAAAACAGTTGCAGAAACTCGTACCGAAACTCCACTACTGCTTCTTCTTACTCTTCGACTTAGAAGGGATTTTCCCATATGCCATAAGCCTCGTAACGGGCAGTCTGAGCTCAGCTTGACGGCGTCTCCTCTTACTTCCTCTCGACAAACCGTTGCTTGTTTCTCCATTCGATTCCAACGCATCATCTCGTTTCTCCTTCCGATCTTCATTAACCGAATTAGACGTACCCACTTTACCAACGTTCTTGATTTTCTGTTTCAGCTCAATAATCTTACTACGAGGCACTTTCCATTCCTGCTCCGCGTACGGAGGCATTTTCTTCAACGGAACGCACTGATTCAATTCCTTCTCGTCTGCCTTCAATATTTCATCCGGGGTCAGCCCGTATCTATTAGCTTTAACCGGCCTGTACTTGAATCTCGTTTTCAATTCTCCAATAGTGTCTTCGTAATCCAACTTATAGTACTCCTCCATCAGCCCCTCCTTTAACGCCAGCTCCACTTCACTAGGCTTCCGTTTTCTCTTCCGCTTACCTTCTTTCGACTCATCTTCACCAACCTCGTTTTCATCACCCACAACCTTATCTTTCAAGATTCTCTGCCTAGCCGAAATAAACCCTTCCCTAGATTCATACGCCTCGTCCCAACCCTTTTCAAGCCCAAGCAACTCATCTTCCTTATCAAAATCCGGCTTCTCAATCTCATCTTCTCCTTCTTCGTCGTCGTCATCGCTCCCAAACTTCGGATCAACATCTTTTGCATCGTAATACCCATCGCCAAACGCCGCCTTCATCTTCTTATCGTAAGCTTCGGGGTCGAACTCCTCCTCCAAATCGTCCTCGTCTAAGAAGGCGTTTTCGCCCTCCTCTGTAATGCCAGCCACCTCCCTAATCTTCTGCAGCTTCTCGTTGATTTCTTTCTTCTTCAAATTCTTCAGCCTCTTCAGCTCTTCCTTCCTTTCGAACTCGGCCTGCACCATTCTCTCTTCTTTTCTCTCCCTCTGCACTTTTCTTGCATTATCCTTCTTCCTAACGGAACCTTCCACTTTTCGAGAATGTCCCATAACCCTATCGCCAGCATTCTCCTCGTACCGAAAATTGAACTCTCTCTCGTAATCTTCTTGCTTCTCTACCTCCTCTTCATCCTCCGAAATATCTACGTCCTCGCGTCGCACATTACTACTTTTATCATCCATCCACATCTTTTTCCGAAAAAAATCCTTCAGAAACATGGTATTCTCATCCAATTTCTCGTCTTCGCCAAAATACTCGTCCAATTTCCCTCCAATTTCATCATCATCATCATCATCTTCCTCTTCCTCTTCCTCGTCTCTCATCCCACTATTCTTCACCCTTATGAAATCTCCGCCTTCTTCGATATTCCCTTCTTCCTCTTCCACCGCTTTCAGAAACTGCCGCCTCAATTCATCTTGTTCTTCCTTATAACTCTTAACTCTATTTTCATTTCCATGATTTTCCCCATTCTCCATTTCTTCATCATCAAATTCCGGACCCTCCTCAATTAAATGCTTCGATACAACATCCTTCAAATACATTGGCTTCTGCTTCTTCTCCTGCTTCCCCTTTTCTTCACTCGCACCATCATCGTCCTCGGAGTCAGAATTGAACAATTTTGCGTCAGTATCTTTCAAAACAGGGTCCTGATTTTTCACCTTAATAAGCGCGTCGAAAAACGCGAGGTCCGTCTTCTTACTCGGTTTGATCAACTCCTCCTCCTCCTCGTCGGAAGAGGATTCGTCGGACTCCGAGTCCACGCGCCCCTGCTTTTTCAGCTCCTCGTATTTCTGCAATTCCTCTCGCTTCTTGTTGTACTCGTAGCGTTTGGCGAATTCGTGGTTGATTTCAATCTTTGACAAGTCATCTTCGCCGCCGTTTGGAGAATCGTCGCCGTCATCAAAAAGCTGTAGACGACCCATTGCCTGAAAAAAAATGCAAACTTTGAAAAAAATCACACTGTCAATCGATTTAGGGGTTTTTTCTAGGGTTAGGGTATGACAAATTTGTGAATTTGGGTTTTAAAGATCCAATAGGCCAAATTTAATGGGCTTACTAATCAGATTTTGGTCACTATTGTAAAATTCTTATTGGGCTTGACCTTTTCCACTATTAATTAATATATAGTATTTTAAATTTTATTTTCTAAAATATTTCAACATATTCAAAATATATAAATGTGTTCGATACGGGGTAGGTAAGGGTGCATACGAAACTCGTATCCACTATAGGTGAAAATTTTAAAATACGTATCCGTCCAATTAGCTAAAATGGTGGGGATTACCTGATAAATCCACTGGACGAGGCGTACACCCAGTGGGGCGGGTTAACTTGCCATCCATAAATTAATGTGATTTTTCTTTAATATCAAGTTGCAATTTTATATGGGGAATAAAAGTTCTAGAATTTTGCAAAATTTAAAATCATGGGGGACCATGTGTTTTCATCTGTTAAATGAATTAATTGTGATTTAATACTTTGTTATATCATTTCTTGTTTAAATTGGATCTTAATAGTTTTTGGGCTCGTTCGGTTACTGCTATAAGGTGCTACTGACTAAATAGTAGAGGCTAATAACACGTCCGATTGACAAGATTCACACTTTTCGAAACCTGCTACTAAAATCAAAGTCCGCTATTAAATGCTACTATTGCATTAAATTAGTAACACCCCTCCCCCAGAGATTAATTTAGTAGGAGGTGATTAGAAAGGAAAAAACAATTTTATCCTTAAAATCATATCGTATTATTTTAAACTAAGTGATTTTATAGACAACTTATATATAATAACTAATTTAACAAATTTAATAGAAGATCTAATCTAAGAAACCGAACATGCTACTAACTAAATAATTAATTAGGCATTAGGGATTTAATTCAATCTAATCCAATATAGGTAACCGAACGAGCCCTTTATATTTAAATTGACATTTAAAACTAGCTATTTGAATATTATAATCATTCTAAATTCTCTTTGCATGATTTTCATTCTTCACTAATTAAGTCAAGTAGGAATCAAAACTTCAAAGATTATTAAGTTAAAAAAAAAAAAATTCAAATTCAACATGACCTAATGAATCAAAATAAAGAGTGAAGAAAAAATGTAGGAAAATAATAATAAAAAGAAAAGATAGGAAAATGAAAAAATAAATAATAATTAGTTAAAAAAATAAAAAGTCGGCGGCGCCTCTTTGCCTTCGCCGACCAATGATTAACGTCCCTTTCGTCTCCCTCTCTCCCCACCCACCCACCCACCACCATCTCTTTTTTCTCTCTCTACAGATATTATATTATACACACAAAATACATGTATCTAATATTTTTTCATTTGGTTGTGATTTTTTTAGCCTTTTTCTCTTAATTAAAAAAGGGTTCTTCCGTGAATTTATTTATTTAATTCCATTAAAAACCGGAAGATCCCTCTAACTTAGTTTCTAATTCACTTTGATTTCATATAGTTTTCCAAATTGATTCTTCAATTTTAATTTTCAATTAACTAGGGTAATAATAATATGGGGGGTATATTCTTTGAATCAAGTACGGGTGCTTCGCATACTGAAGATTTTCTCGTCGATAATGGCGGTAAAGACAATAAGAAGAAGAAGCGAAGATCGAGAAGATCCAAGCAGAATTGCTCTCTCTCAGGTAATTTTCATTTTTTTAATATGTTTAATTTTTCGCAAGTAGATTTGATTAGTTCCTCTGGGTTTTCATGTATGGATTTTGGATTGGGAATAGAATTAGGTTTTCATATATGGAATTTTCAGTATTAAATAGTTCTAAGAATTGTTGGTTTAATTTGTTTTCACTGTGTTTTTTTGCAAGTGAGTGTGTTTATTTTCCTGATACTTGTGGCTTTGAAACAGCTTGTAGTTCTGCAAGTGAAATATGCACATATGAGTCGAGATTGCTCGGAGACGACACCTCGTCAAATCACGTTGTTTCGAGTGGGCATAATCAACAGGAAATAGAATGTAATGTGGATTTAAGATCGATGCCTGAAGTCCATTTAAACAAACAAGTTGCAGATGAGAATCTAAAGATTCGGCCATCCGTTACGAATGTGATTCACGAAGAGCCTGATACTGTGGGGCCCATTTTGATTGCCCGACCAGTTGATAATCACGCTCGACGGAAAGTCTACCCTCCGCATTTGTCGGCAGAAGCTGTTAGTAAAGGATTAGAGGTTAACGTGAGTCTCTAATATGTTTTTGAGATATTAGATGTTTTTTTTATTTCTTGTTATGACAGCAATAGGTTATTTATTGTGCAGGAAGGTGGATTACTGAGTGCAATTTTTCATGTCAATGCTCACAACAGTCTCGAGGTTTGTTCTATCAAATTCTCCGCGTGGAATTACGTGTATGTGCATTAAATGTGAGTTCTCAGTAATATCGTTGATTTCAGGCCTACTGCAAGATTGATGGAGTACAAAGTGATGTTCTTATTAGTGGGATGATGGCTCAAAATAGAGCTGTAAGTGTTTACAAATTTTATTGAGAATTCGTGATTTTTCTTCATCTTGTAGATTGTAATCTATTACATGCTAAGTTTCTTTTTTGGATACAATCATCGAAATAACTTCCATTTTTCTTCATCTTGTAGATTGTAATCTATTACATGCTAAGTTTCTTTTTACATGCTCAAAATAGTTTCTTTTTTGCTTAATATTTTTTGGGAGCTGTGTTTATGGATTCCCAACTTCCATTTATTGCAGATTGAAGGCGACACTGTTGCTATTGTCATTGATCCTCCTTCATTATGGCCACGAATGAAAGGCTCAAACGAAATTCCGAACAATCCCAATTCTTTGCAGCTGCATCAAGCTCTTGTACAGATAGGGTGTGACAGTGCATGTTCCACTAGTAACATGGTTATTCAGGACAATGGTGCTTGTCATGAAAATGGGCCCGTTTCTTATGGAGATGGGTTTTCGGATAATGCTTTGTCTCGTGATGCATACGAGTCGATGAATACGTTGGAGAAGTTGTGCACTTTAGTAAGTTTGCTTCCCTCAAAACGACCAACCGGTAGAGTTGTGGCTGTCATGGAAAAATCTCCACGTAGGAATAATGTCGTCGGTTTTCTGAGTGTGAAACAATGGATTTACAGTCGAGAGAGCAAAAGAAGAAACCCCAGAAAGAACAAACACCAAGCCGATGTTGACGATGGCTATATTTTATTGATTCCGAACGATCCCAAATTAACCAAAATGATGGTCTGTGTGGAGAATCTTCCTGGAAGCATCCGGATGTTTCTGGAAGCTGGTGATTTGACTATCGAGACTTTCCTAGTCGCAGCAGAAATCGTTGATTGGCCTGACGAAAGTTACATTCCTGAAGCTTCTGTTATTCAGACTTTCGGAAGAGGTAGCGATATTGACGCTCAGATTGCCGCAATTTTATTTGAACACGCAATTGATGCGTCGGATTTTTCTTCCGAAGCACTTCTGTGCGTTCCGAAAATCCCATGGAAAATCCCGCATGATGAATTACAAAGTCGAAGAGATTTGAGAAAATCGTGTATTTTCACTATAGACCCTGCCACTGCTAGTGATCTTGATGATGCCTTATCGGTTGAAAGACTGCCGAACGGTGTTTTTAGGGTGGGGGTGCACATAGCGGATGTTTCATATTTTGTTTTGCCTGATACACCTCTAGATGGAGATGCTAGAATTCGTTCGACAAGTGTTTACTTATTGCAGCGTAAATTGTCAATGTTGCCCCCATTGCTTTCGGATAATTTAGCATCGCTCAATCCTGGTGTGGATAGACTTGCGTTTTCTATCTTCTGGGACATTGATTCTGCGGGAGTAATTCTAGACCGTTGGATCGGACGTACTGTAATACACTCTTCTTGCAAGCTCTCTTACGAGCATGCTCAGGAGATTATTGATGGGGCATTTGATGCCAAGAATACTAAATTGTATGGCCAATTTGAATGGTGTGATGTTATTAAATCTGTAAAATGTCTTCACGAAGTTTCGAAATTGTTGAAAGAGAATAGGTTCAGGAGTGGGGCGCTGTCGCTCGAGAGCCCAAAAATTGGGTTTTTATTTGATGAGGAAGGCTTACCGTACGATACGGTGGTGACCGGGCGAAAAGACTCGAATTTTCTCGTGGAGGAGTTGATGCTCTTGGCGAATAAAACAGCTGCAGAAGTGATAACTCGAGCTTATCCATCTTGTGCTCTGTTAAGAAGGCACCCCGAACCAAATGCACGAAAGCTTCTAGAATTCGAAGCCTTCTGTGGCAAACATGGTTTGAAACTCGATACTTCTTCCTCTGTATACATGCACAATTCTCTAGAGCAAATAAGAGAGGAGCTAAAGAATGACTCATCATTATTCGATATATTGATGTCTTATGCTGCTAGGCCTATGCAGTTGGCTTCTTACTTCTGCAGTGGTGATTTGAAGCATAACAATGGTGAGTGGTGCCATTACGCTCTTGCGGTACCACTTTATACACACTTCACTTCTCCGCTTCGGAGGTATTCAGATATTGTAGTGCACCGTACATTAGCTGCCGTTCTTGATGTGGAGGATAATTTCCGGAAGGGAAAAAGAAGGTCCCGGAAGAAGTTTACCGAACGAGAAGTTGTGAATGGCTTCTTCTTGACTGGTTTGAGTGTTTGTGAAGAGGAAGTCGAATCGGTTGAGGCTAGAGAAGCTTTGGGTGTTGCGGCGAAAAAGTATGGAGTTTTTTCTACGGAGAATCTAAGTGTTGTGGCTGCTCATTGTAATGAGAAGAAGCTTTCGAGCAGACGTGTGAAGGATGCGATTGATAGGTTGTACATGTGGGCTTTGCTGAAAAGGAAAAAGGTGATTTACTTTTTTTTTTACATGTTGATTTTTATCTAGTTTTGGGTTTTTTAAATCTTTACTTTTGTGTTTGCTTCCTTTTATGTTGTCATACGTTTGTTTTTATATTCCCATTTTATTTTAATAATGGGCAATTTAAAGTTGTTTCTTTGCTCTACATCTGCAGATATTGTATTCCGAGGCTAGGGTATTGGGTCTCGGACCGAAGTTCATGTCTATATATATCTCCAAGCTAGCTGTAAGTATTTCTTCTTCAGTCGACATTATCCTACTGTCAAATTTACAATCCGTTTCTGATTAGATATATATTATTTCAGTAAAAAGTAAATAACCGACAAAATTTACCTGTACAGATTGAGAAGCGCATATATTATGACGAAGTTGAAGGCCTGAAAGCTGAGTGGCTCGTTGCCACGTCATCGCTATTGCTCAACCACTCGATTCACAAGAGACCCAATCGGAAAGGTAGCCCGAGCAAATTCAGGCCAATCGATGAAACTGCAATGATTGTTAGTCCAATTGATTTGGAGATGGAGAAAACCAATAATCTAGAACCTTCCGTTTTTCCACTCACATTGCATCTCCTATCGACAATCCCTGTTGCTCTCCACGCTATCGGTGGTGATGATGGGCCCCTCGATATCGTTGCTAGGCTTTACGTCAGTTCGTATTTTCATTAACATTTTGGACTTTTCTCGCGCTAGTGTTCCACAAATTGGGTACCGGAAAAAAAAAAGAAAAAAAAAATGATCTTAGTGAAGTGTAGAATTTAGAGATACGGCGGCTGTTTTTAGATATAAGCTGCTGCTTGTGGGGAGAAGGGTTGTTTTTTTATTGGCCACTTCTTCCCGGTATAACCTGGTTTATTTTCGCGTCGCTTTATGTGTTAGTTTAATCGTGACTATTGATTGTTGGAGATGGAGTTATTTGTTCGTAAAAGGATCAACTTTTCGCTGGTTTGGTGCCCGATATATTTTTTAGGGTCGGGTGTTCCTCGATTGATGGTGGTGATGAAACGTTATATTTGGTTTCCGTGTAAATTTGGCTGTCGTATGAGGGAGTTTATTGATGAAAGAGATATTTGTTGCTACTTTATAAGACAGATGCTCTTTATATTTGTTTTGAGCAATTGGTATGCTTTTATGGTGTAAGAGATTATTAAACTGTGCCTTTGTTATTATGATGTATAAGCTGTTGAATCAAGAAACTATGGCCGAAAATCAAATAAAGCTATTTGAGTTTCTTCGAATGTCGTTTGTTTTAGAAGTTTGTTTGAGTTTGATTTGTTTACCGGACTATGTTTAAATAGATGTTTTCATTCGATAAGGAATCAAATTTGGGTCGAGTTCATGTTCGTTTTGGAAAAGTGATAAAATACGTTGGACAAATCAATCTACTTAGGTTTGATTCGTGTTTGTTTCAATGAGTTTGATCTGATTGCTTAGTAAATTAAGTTCAAATACATAATCGACATCTGGATAAAAATTCAAAAGCAAGTCATTTTACTTTCTACGAGAAACCGAATTAGTAAAGAAGCGCGACAGCCGACAGTATGGTGTCGAGATCGAAAGCTCGATCGAAGAAGAAGAGAAACAAAATGTGAAAAGTGATCTACATTTTACACCTTTACAACGGGGAATTCAGTTATGCAGCTATTTATAGCACAAGTCTGCCACGTGTCAGCATCTCATTGGCTATTGGATTTAGTAAAACAGAACGAAGAGAAACGCTGAAAAGAGGAAAGCGAGTTTATTTATTAGTTGTGTCTATGAAACGTCGTCGTTTAATCCATTGATTAGAGGAAATAAATAGCAGCCTCTAAAAATGGCGGAAAAAATACGACGCGCCATAGCCCTAGTTCAAAAGTAAGCTCTGAAAAAAAAAAAAAAGAAAAAAAAAAGCAAGCAGGAAAAACATGGCGGCAGCAATTGGTTGGTACGGGCCACTGATTGATCTCAGCAAAGCATCTTCTTACATTGGCGATTACGTACAACTCCTTGTCTTCGTTCACAAATCCACCCCGATTCAGGTCATTTTTTCCCCCATTTCTTACGCAGTCTTTTCTGCTTCGTAGTTACTGTAATTTGATTTGATTATCTGAAATTTATTATTTCTTGTATACGTTGGATAAATTATGACGGTGCAGTATAAAATTGGGAGAAATGGAGAGTTGGTGAGGATGGATATTTTGGTGGGAGATGAAACGAGGTCGTATTTCCCAATTACCATTTGGCAGAAGCAAATGGGTTCCCAAGTGTTATCTGGTCATGTGTTTCTGCTCCAAAGTATGCTGTCCGTTTTTTTTTTGTTTTTTTTTTAATCATTGTCGATATCGGGATGTTTCTATGTCTCGTTTTTCGTTGAGATTAATCGATTGTATTGCTCAAATCTAACACTAGCATTGGATTTGTCTGACTAGTGCTAATGTTAGGTTAGTCTGTCTATCAGTATCTGCTGTTTTCTTGTTTTTTTTTTAACGAATGATTTTGACCGTACACAGATCTTAAAATTGCAAGATTTGGAGATTCAGTTGAGGCTAGAGCATTACATTGTTCATCTTCGCAATGTCTGGTTCGCCCCGATGACTTCGTTTCATCCAAAGGTACTCTCTCTCTCTCTCTCTCTCTCTCTCTCTCTCTCTCTCTCTCTCTCTCTCTCTCTCTCTCTCTCTCTCACACACACACACACACACACACACAAAAGAAAATTTACTTAAACATCATAAGAAAATTGCATTTTTATAATATAACAGAGCCTTACTATTATTTCGTTTTTTTTTTCTTCTGTAGGTTTAGATGAACTGATCAATGAATGTCGTGTGAGCATAACAACGAGAGACAAGCTTCAGAAAGTGGTCGGATGGCTGCTTCGAGCTAAACTTGCTCACTGTGGCAGTGTACTGAACTATTATGAAGTGAGCCTCCTTTTTAAGTCAAACCGTTTCCGTCGACTTTCTCGTCAATATTATTACTCGTTTATTCATTTTCCGACATTTGTTGTGATTCTCAGCACAGGAAGCAACTAAGAGTAAATTGGAAATTGCACGAAGAGGTACATTCCCAAGATTGCTCATCTCTATCGGAATTATGCAAATGTGAGAATTCTTGTAAAGCGAATTTTCATGCTTCTGTGGGTGAAATATTTCTGCCGATTACTTGGGTTAATCTTCGAGAAATGGAAGCTGAACGGATGTTTATTAGTAGGAGGCTATTTACGCAAGGTGACGATTGTTTGGTCGATGATTTCATCACTACTGGCTGTCAGATATGTGGCATTCCAGTAAATTCAAGAATTGGGTATGATCAAGAATTGAGTGACTTATTTTTATTTTTGTATTTTTAAATTTGTTGTATTAATATAGCAATTAATGGATGGGTAATCTTGATTTTGGCAGGTCGGAGGTGGAGCAAAATACGATTCCTTTATACTGTGAAAGAAGCTCGAATCGTCTCCATGTAGTAGGCACCATATACAGACCTTTCTTGGTACAGATTTGCTTCTTACCATACGATCCATTGAACTATATTTCCACTATGCTTTATTACATTCAATCTTGCAATTTTAGCACACGGGCAATTTTTCCTGCATAATTAATATTTGAATTCATCTCATTAGTCTTTATTATTCGTTCGTGTGCAGTTATATGTGTGGGATGACTCGAAATACCTTCCGATTTTTGTCCCGAACAAGGCAGCTGAAATTTTGTTCGGAAACATCTCTGCTGACAAAGTCTATTCTTCCTACAAACGCCAACGATCTTGTCAAATTGGTTCATCATTTGCTTCGAAAATGAAAGGTATAGAATCATCAAGAAACGGGAACCCAAATTTCTACATGATTTGGTTGATTTTATTGAAAACATTGTTTCAGCATGAAAAGAACAGCCCTTTGAAATTCAAAGTAACGGTTGATACAGATAAAGATTGGGAAAACGGGAGAATTGAGATGGTATCGGCCTCAATCCCGATCCCCTAAGCCTAGATTTCGAATGATTTACGAAATGAATTCATCAATAAATATTAGTGTATGCAGCATTGACAAATAACAACCTCACATAAAGCATCATTTATTATATCATCGTATATTTAACTAAAACAACAAATACAAAAATTGAACCGTATCCGTTGCTAATAACTTGTACAAAGACATATATTTAGCTAAGACACATTAAATAAACATGTATGTATGTGTAAGAAATAACTAGAAACTGGAGAAACACTGATATACGTCATCTCGCTAATCTTCGATTTATTCCAAAACCTTCCTACAGATAAATCTACTAACCCTCGTGGATACAATCAACCATGGTATGATTCCAACCTGCACGGGCATATAATATACACATATCTTAGTTTTCAACAAAACTATGAAGAAACGAAAAAAAATGAAGTACAGATATTATTACCACAACATTGTCTTTCAAATATGCTCCCGATCTCCAAGAAAGCAGCTTACCTGCAAAAATAAGTGGACTGTATATATAAATATGAAGCTTAACGCAATTTCAAATATGTATTTACTGGAATTATGGAAGTGAAATTTGATATACAGTAAAAACCGAGATGTAATAACGGGTAGACGAAAACAAGTACCGAAGGGTTGCACGAGTTGATCAGATATTGTAGTGATAGGTATCTTCCAGAACCATAAAATCAGCACAACGTAAGTAAGAACCTGTCCGGAAAAAGCAACTTAATAACTTTCCAGAAATAAAATTCAATATGATCCTCTCAAACATTTAAATAAATAACCTTTGATATTGTTAAGAGCTTCTCGTATGTGCCAAATGACAGTTTCATATCCTTGTCGTGCATTTCTTGATCTGCGTGGAAACATCAGCAAAACATGGAAAATGAAACAATTGTTTCTAACACATAAAAAAAACACTCTAAATAACGATTCACACAAATATCGTTGCACTTAAATAAAAACCAAAAAAAAAATCGTACTTTTTGCAAGTTCCTTCTCCTTCGCTGCGGCCATTCTTCTTAGTTTTGCAGCTTGTGCAAATGTTGAAGGTCTAAGAATCAACAAAGGAAAATCGATTCTTCAATAAATAAGCAGAGGTGGTGAAACTCAACGAATCCGAAACGATTGATGTTAAACGCTACGTTTCAATTTCGATTATCCACTCGGCATTAATAGCTTTTTCCCGTCGAAAAAAATAAGCCAACGATATAAAACTAAATAGAATGACTTCCAACATCAAACACAGGTAGATTAAATCAGAGAGTTTTTTTTTTTTTTTTTTATCTAATACATCAAAATCAAACGAAAAACATACGGTAATTAAATATAATCGCACTCACTGCGTCAAAGAGCTAGCTTCCTTCAAAAGCTGCTTAATTTCTGCTCGCAATTGAACGTCCAATTCACTCATCGATCCTTTCTTCACAATTTAAAAGAGAAAAAAACAAAATTATCAATAACAATAACCTAATTTCTGATAAATGCCGATATTCACATCGAGAAAAAAAAAACAGAAATAATAATTAAAAAAAAAAAAGAACCTTCTTTTTGTGGAATTCGAGGTATTTGGAGACGAAGTGGAGAGAGAAAACGAGGATGAAAATCGCCGGAGCTGCCAATGACTTGCCGTGCTCCGTTAGGTTTTCTTCCATCATCTTCTTCTTCTGTTCTTCCTTTTTCCGTTTCAATTTCTTCCCCAAAAATAAAAATTAAAAAATTGTTTATATTTTTTCTCCGAGAATTTCAGATCGATGCGTAAATCAATGAGTTGTAGCGTTTAAGCACAGAAGAGAGAGAAAGAGATGAAGATGGAGATCGAAACAGCGAATCCAAATTTAGGGATTCTGTGAAGAGGAAGAAATGGTAAAAAAAAATAGAAAAACTGCGTGTTTACTGTGAACGAAAAAATGGGGCTAGTAATTTAAGTTTAACCTTAAAAAAACAGGTGCATTATGGTTAAGATATTTGGCTGAATTAAATCTCATTCATTCATCTGAATCTGATATGCAACAAATATTTAAAACACAACTTTCAGTCATGAAAAAAATAAGGACCAAAAAAAGAAGGGGTAAATTACAATCACCCCTGAAGTAAGTTTTATTTACGAAAAAACCCCTCGTTTTTCTATAATTACATCCACCCCTTGCAATTTATAGGTTTCTTACATTAACACCCTTTTGAAGGGGGTGGGTGTAAGAAATTTATAAACAGCAGGGGTTGGATGTAATTTATAAAAAAGAATGGGTTTTTTTTCGTAATTACACTTTATTGAAATTCAGAATGGAAAATCAACATGTAAAAATCTCAATTTACAGCTTATAATCCCCGGCCATTGGTCTTTTACAAATTAAGACAAACTAATTTGAGGATAATTAATTAAATTGCATTTAATTAAACTTCGTCAAAACTCGTCACCGTCGTTGGCTGCAGCCGAAGAAGCAGAATTTTGAGCTTCCAAAAGCTGCATTTGACGTTCGGCGTGTTCCCTTTCACAGGCAGTAACTCCCATGATAATATCGAGCATTGTGCCAGTCGTCCCAAAGAAGACAAGCGGTGCAAGAGATTTCCGTTTAATACCCACCGGTATTGCTATCAAAGCACCAGCCACCGAAAATACCCATGTGCCCAATGCACTGCAAAACGTTCGTGTAAACAAAATCTCAGTAAAAATAAAAATAAAAAATCGAGTATATAACAAATACCATATAGATATCAAGAATCGACATTCATGGAACGAACTATCTAGTACATGCACTAGGCCTCGATTAGGTAATATATCAAGACTATCAAACGAGGCCGTAAGTTGATAAGAGGTCGTACTTACATTTTTCGTTCGTCGTGATCATATCGAACTTTACTCGATTATGTGATATCCTTTATTATCCTTAAATAATTCACTCAAACAATATGGTAAATATGAATGGGAACTTCGTTTCGGTACAAAGCACAAGATGGTTTCCTACAACAACGGTTGATGAATTTTGAAATTGTTCGATGCAATAGCACATTTCAGCCATCACAAACATTGGGTACGCGCAGTAGATTAGTGATTTCGAAAAATCGTAGAAACACATTTTGCAACTCATCATGAACTAAAAAAGTACGTAATTTCAAAATGTACAAAAATAAAAAGGGTAAATTACGATCACCCCTGATGTAAGATCAAATTACGAAAAAATTCAGTTTTTTATGCACCACAATCTGATCTGATAAATCTGATATTACACAAGTCAAGACAAGAGACACATTTTATGATCATCTTGTTTCAAAATGTGGAGCTCGAACGGGATAAAAGTATATCCAACATAATCTAGAAAATTCCACTAAATTTTGACACCGCAAGAGCGGACATGTAGGAATATTCATGGGTGATGGGTTGTTGTAATTACCCAAAAAAGGAGGGGCTTTTTTGTAATTTACACAAAATAAAACAGAGATAAAAAGGAATACGAACTTTGATACAGAACAATCTTTCAATTGTTTCACTTCCTCGTTTGCAGACATCTCCAATTACAGTTTCACTGATTTCTTCACCTTCCCCACCAAATCGTAATCGCATCAGCCAAAACAAAATTATAGCCAAAAAAAAAAAAAAAAAAAAAAAAGAAAAAATTTGTAACGAATCATAATTAGTTATGTGCAATATACAAAAACCCACATACCAAAATGTGTTCTTTTCAAGTCAATAATTCATGGGCAATTGAAAGAAGAAAGAAAAGGGACAAATACCTCTGAAGTAGAGAGAGAGAGAGAGGGATTCAACGACGTCGTAGTGTGAGAAGCATTTTCTGAAAATCAGGTGCAATTATGAACAAAGATGCCAGGAGGGTTTTTCAGTCATTTGGGCCTTTTCAGAGTAGTTTTTGGACTAGGCTTTATTTTAGCCCAATATTAGTTGGGCTTTTTATGTATCAAAATTAAATTTATATTCTATTTTTATTTTGAAAAAACAATCAATGACAAATAGCACGGACATAAAATCGGTGATACGGGAAAACGGACACAGGAAACAACATGTGACATGTCCGAAAAATGAGGATATGGGAGTTTGGGGAAAACGTGTACATATTAGAAATATAGCGGTATATTTATAAACTTGCGATATAAACATTTATTAGTTTTTATTTATATATAATTTTTTTAAAATTTAGTTTAATACAAACATATTCAAAATAAATTTTATTATCAATTATCAATTTGCAGTTGATCGTTAAATCATGTAATTAATTAGGAAAACAACGTAGATATTTGAAATTTTGTTGTCACACATGTTTCTAACTTTTTAAATATTACAAAACGGTTCACAAGGTGTCCGACAAGCTTCTTCGAGTGTTGGACATGAAATGTGTGCAAAACGCGTAGAAGTTATAAATTTTCGTGATACACCGCTTAGAAGTTATAATAAATACTATTATTTATAAATATCCTATTTTCATTATAAATAATGTATAAACTAAAAGATACGAAAAAAAAATAATTAATCCCAGTAATAATAAGACAATGAAAAATAGAAAAAAATAAAATCCAAAAGTTACCTAAAAAATAAAAATATTAATATAAAAAAGAAAAAAATCAGACCGACATAGGTAGAAAATTAAGTAAACGATTTTTTTTTTCTTTTATTTTTGGGTAAATTACGGCTACCCTACTGAACTCTACTGAAGTAAGATTAAATAACGAAAAAATCTCTAATGTTTGGGTAATTACAACCACCATCATCTATGAATCGTCTTACACATCTACCCTTGAGATGCCAAATTTAGTGAAATATTCTAGATTTTTCAGTTTATACCCATTTTACCCATCGAGCTGCACATTTTGAAACAAGTTGATCATAGGATGTGACTCTTGACTTGTAAATATCAGATTGTGGTGCATCCGAAACTACATTTTTGCCTAAAACGAGTACAAACTAGATAACATTCCACGGAATCTAGAAGATTATGTTGAATTTGACACTATAACTGTGGACATGTAAGAAGATTCATAGTTAAAAGAGATGATTATAATTACTCAATATAAGAGGTTTTTTTATAATTTGACCATACCTCAGGGGACTGACCGTAATTTACCGGGCCATTTTTTTTTTTAGAATATTTCGGGTTTTTTTTTTGAGAATTGGGGTCATTTTATAATTATTTACAAAAATACAATAAAGCGTCGTTTAAAACGACGCGTTTTAAGGGCCGTTGGATTGATCTGAGATTGACGGCCAGATCTCCCTCCTAATCTGACGGCCAGGATTGAAGACAAGATCTGACGGTCCTTAAAAAGCGTCGTTTTGAAAGACGCACTTTGCGGACCGTTGGATCGAGCTGCGATCAACGGCCAGATCTCCTATTTTGTCCTCGTTATCTGACGGTCACGGATTGAAGACAAGATCTGACGGTCCTTAAAACGCGTCGTTTTGAACGACGCGCTTTGACCTGTCAGGGTTGAACGCGTCATTTAAAACCACGCGTTTTAAGGACCGTCCGATCCTTCTCGATCTGACGGCCCTGATTTACCCGAATATATATATATATATATTTAATCCGAAAAATAATTTCCTTCACCCCTCATTTTTGCTGCCCTTTCTCCCACTGCTCCCTTCTTCCCAACAACAAATGTAAGTGTTCTTTGCTCTCTTTTTTTTTTTTTTTAATTATTGTTTATTTGTAGTTTTTAATTTATATTTTAATTAATGTAGGTAATTTTAATTAATTTCAGCAGGTTACTTATTGAGGTAATTTTTTCACTTTTTCAATTATTATAGTTAAATAGGATTTTAGTTATTAATATAATTTTGTTAAATTTTTATTAATGGTGGATTAATGGTATTTTTATCTAGTAACTTATTAATTATTTGGAGATAAATTATTTATTGTATTGTTAAAATATATATAATTTTTTATGAAATTCAATTTTTTATTGTTGTTTTTACTTGTTACTTTTAGGTTAAATTTGAACTTGTGGTGGATTTAAGAAGGAATGTTTGATTAGTAGAATAATTAGTAGGATAAATTAATTAATTAATAGTGAGTTAGTGGATAAATTGTGTTTAAATAATTCTCGAAGGGGAACTTGAACTTGTCACGAGTTGTGTTTAAATAATTTCTGAAATTTTAATTTTTTTTAATGGTTTAAATATGATACCAGTAGAATAATTAGTAGGATAAATTAATTAATTAATTAATAGTAAGTTAGTGGATAAATTGGTAGTATTAGTTATGGCATTAGCCCCTCAAGTTTACATTAGTTTCACTTTTGATCTCATGTTTTAATAATTTAACATCTTTTCATGGTTTTTTTTTCTTGTTTTTAAATAATGGCTGAAATTTAAATTTTGTTGTGTTCTGATTGTTATAATTAGGTGAAATGTAATTTGTGGTTGATTGAGAAGGGATTTACGTTGCTAGCAAATAATAACTATTTGGAGGTATTTATTTGTTATATTGTACAAATTTTATTTTTTTTATTGTTGAAAATTTAATTTTTTTTGTTTTATTGTTATAACTAGGTTGGAAGTGTAATTTGTGGTGGTTTGAGAAGGGATTTTTGTAGCTAGCAAATAATAATAATTTGAAGGTAATTATTTGTTATATTGTACAAATATAGTACAACTTGGGGTTGGAGCTGTTATTTTTTTCCTGTTTATTAAATAATTGCTGAAATTTTTATTTTGATGGTTTTTTAACTAGGTGGAAGTCTAACTTGTGGTGGAGTGAGAAGTGATTGTGGGTGCTAGCAAATCTTCAATTATCTTTGAGGTAAATTAAATATTTTATTGGTTAATTAAAGTTTTACTTGAATTACACAATTAAAGTGTTATATGAATGTGTCGAAAAATTACGAATTACACAATTTTTTAAGGATTTATAATATACAAATTAATAGTTTTCGAACTCTCAAATTATAAAACGAATTAGAAAATATTAAATATTAATTGTTTGTTTTAACTGATTTATAATCTAATATTTAGTGTTTGTAGCTATAAAAAAATTAGAAAATATTTAATATTTCAAAAAAAAAAAATAATCTCAAAATATCAAAATATAGGGTTTCAATGGCGACTCCGGGTAGGAATACTGTCAAAGTTTTCGTGTATATAGGAGGCCATATTGTTCATGAGGGATTGTCAGTGAATTATGATCAACCTCATCATACAGTCGTACGAGTGAAACGCGATATATCTTTCTCTGACTTTTTGGCGAAAATATACTCACGTTGCCGAATAGATAGAAATGAATTTGTGTTATCGGTGTCGGGCAAAATATCACGATGGTATCAAAATCAGTGGAGCGAGATAGTTTCTGAGATAACAAGTGATGATGATTTAGAAATCTATTTGCACCCGGATGAAGGAAACGATTCCATAGATGTTTATGTTGAGTCTCAGCCTTTATACAATCCTTTGATACCTTCACAATTCACTACATCAGAGCCTCTCTACTCCCCTTCGAGACCTTCACAATTCAGTACATCAGAACCTCTCTATTCCCCTTCGAGACCTTCACAATTCACTACATCAGAACCTCTCTACTCTCCTTCGAGACCTTCACAACATTTTGATTTGAATGATGCGTACAATTCATTTATGCAAACAAGTCCTGAGTTAGTTGCGGTTACACAAGGGTTTTCCAATATGGGCTTTGAAGCGGGGCCATCGAGGCATTCTTATCAAAATCTTGGGGTACATATTGGGGAATCAAGTGGCATGAGAAATGCTCATGAAAATTTTGATCTTCCGAATGAAACTCGTCATTGTGATAATAATGATGACGATGATCCTTTCGGAGATGCACATGGGCCAAATGTTCGAAGCGACTCTGAACCGTCCGACCATGGAGACGATGATGATAGTGGTGAAGAGAACAACGATGAGAATATCGAAGCCGTTGATGACGTTGTACAAACAATATCGCAGGCAGAAATTCCATCAACTTCTCATGTTCATGTCAGCAATCCATCATTTGCAGAACCTCCTACTCAGTTTTATGATCCACCTTCGTACGTCAGTTCGGGATGGTACAACCCATACCTGAACCTCCTGAAAATACTGAGACGGATTTCCGGATGCACGTCAATGCTAACCGTACAGGTGCTACCAACCGAGACTGGAGGCTTACACATGTTTCGCATGTTACCGCTTGGGATAATAGACTCGATTATATTGTTGATTATCCATATGCCAGTGACAGTCAGACTACAGAAGATGGTTATTTTGAGTGGTATGAACTGCACACACGTCGTTTCATATCACCGATTACCCCATCTGATCGTACAGGATTTCAGGTTGGAGGTCAGATTTCAATGGATACAGTGGTACGTATTCAAATTTATTTATTATAAAATTTTGTGTATTATATAATTTTTATTAATGTATGTCTTCTAAAAATAAAATATTTCTTATTACTTATTTCAGATTCAGCATCTTCGATCGTTGATTGTTTCTGTTGATGGCGGAGACATGCCCCGGGATGGCTATCGTTCGTATTTACCGACTCTCAGAACATGTCTTAATGTCTTAGAGTCTCGACACGGACCTTCAGATAGGCCTCAATCTGAGATGCATTATACTCAGACTCACTCTCAGACTCAGACTCAGATACCACTGTCTCAAATGCCTCAGTCACAGACTCAGATGTACGCTGGCGAGGCAGGAACTTCTTCTCGTGCATATTATCCGGCATTCGATAATTATACAGATCCTAGAGCACACGGGCATCCATCTGGTATGTTTAGTACCTTTGATTTTATTTTTAATATTATCTACAACTGTGAGTTTAATTATAATCTCGTTGATGCAGATCCGTACACCCCATACCCCTACTTTAATCCGAATATGAATTCGGAAGACCCAATTCATTTGGGGTCTACGCATCAGTTTTCGTCTTCGCGACCGGTAGATCATCAGATCACACCTATTCCTTATTTTGAATCCGCAAATTCTTCGAGTGATGAGGATGAACAAGTTGGTAGAGGGCACAGGACTAGAAGGCCCCCGAGATGTGGCACCGGAGGTCACCGTCATTGGTGATATTATTATTGTAGTTTATGTTGGTTATTTATTAAAACTTTTTCGTATTTTAGTTATTCAATAAAAAACAAATTAAATAAACTAAAGGATTTAGAGACAAACAATATTTCCCAATAATTAGGCATTTTATTTTTATTTAATAAAATATGGAAATCGGACGGAATGGATCGAAAATGCCTTTTTTGGAAATTTTCCAATTTTTTCGGAAGTTAAAAATAGGTTCCAATTTCCGTTCCAAAAAAATCGGAATTTCAAAATCCATTCCAATTTCGGAATACCTCGGAATCGGCGGAATTTCGAAATTTTCGGAAATTGCATTAATTCTTAATGTTTTGTTCCAAAATCGGAAATAATGGTAATTTTTAGTATTTTTTTTTAATATTTTCGTAATTTTCCGGCAAAATGCAAGAATCCAAAGCAAAGTTCAATCAAATAAAATTTAAACACTTGTAAAAAACAACATAATTGATATATCAAAGCAACTATAATTCTTGCAAAACATCAATAGAAAAATAATTCAAAAACACAATATATATATATATATATATATATATATATATATATATATATATATATATATATATATATATATATATTTCCAACATGATTATTTCAAACATGATTATTTCCGAAATACAATCGGATCGGAAATCGGAATTTCCAATAATTTTATATGTAATTCCAATTCCGTTCCAAAAATAATCGGAAAAATCGGAAATCGTAAATCGGAAATTGGAATGAAAAAAAATGTTCCAAATTCGTATTATTTTATAGTGAATTATAAAATAAATTGCATAAATAAATGAAGGAAAATTTTTAAAATACAATATATAATTAATTTAAAATTAAAATTCGATTAACCATTCCAATTTAACAATAAAAAGAATTAAGTAAATTTAAAAAACCTTAGATCAAATCCAGCCGTTGATATAAACACAATCCAACGGCTGGTAAAAGGCGTCATATTAAATGACGCTGTAATCCAGTGTGGCGGGTTAAAGGGCGTCGTTTTGAATGACGCCTTTTAACAGCCGTCCATTGCCCAGATTAATCTCTGGCCGTCAGATTAGGAGGACAAGATAGGAGATCTGGCCGTCAATCTCAGCTCAATCCAACGGCCCTTAAAACGCGTCGTTTTAAACGACGCTTTATTGTATTTTTGTAAATAATTACAAAATGACCCCATTTCACAAAAAAAAAAACCGAAATATTCTAAAAAAAAAAATGGCCCGTAATTTACCCTTTATTTTTACCGAAAAATTAAATAAATTAATAATAATTTGGAACCCTGGAAAATTAACAATATTTAGAACCAGGCCAACCTTTATATTGGGCCAAGCCCTAATATCAAAATTCTCTACTAATTTAAGTGTAACGAATAAAATGAAGTAATCCAAAAAGCGCTAATGCAGCTTAGCAACAATTGAGTATAACAACCACCTGCACACAGGGAGCGTGACATTCACGCGGTAGAAGGGGGATGAGGGGTGTTGGAGGTCCCTTATTGTGCATCAGCGATCTGCTAAGCGACGTCGCTGAAGAAACTTCCGGCGTTCCCCACGACCACGCGCCACCATCCGACGCCGCCGACGTTTCTAAGCTGCCGCCGACTGATATCCCCAAGCTCTTCCAGGTAATCTCTTTCCACCATCCACTTCAAACAAGTCTGAATTTCTTCGTGAATTATCTGGAAATGTTTTTGTTTGAGGGATTTGTTCTGGATTATTGAATAATTCTATTTATGGATTATAATCCGTATAAATTTGAATGGATTGTTGATATTCTTTAGTGAATTAGTACCAAAATTGATTGGATTGGTGATGAAAAAACTGTTAATTGAAGTTATTGGGATTGTAATTTTGAATGTTTCTCTAATCTAAGGAAGGCCAAGCATTCGGTTTGAATTAGTGATCGTTTTCGAACTCCTGGTTTCGTTTTTCCGAATCAGTACCAAAAATTGATCAAATTGGGGAAGAAACAACTGTTAATTGAAGTGATTATGATGGTAATTGTGAATATTTTTGTAATATAAGGAAGCCGAACCTGCTGGTTTGGATGAATGATTATGATCGTCTTTCGAACGCCTGATTTCGTTTTTCCGAATCAGTACCAAAAATTGGTCAAATTGGGGAAGTAACATTGAAGTGATTAGGATGGTAATTTTGAATATTTTTTTAATAGTAGGAGGCCGAACCTTTCGGTTTGGATGAATGATCGTCTTTCAAACGCCTGGTTTCATTTTTTTATTTATTTTTTTTCGCGTAATTAAGAAATATCCACCCTTAAGAAAAACCATATTCTACATTACATAAAGAGATTATCGGAGGGTAATACACCTCCTAGTATTGATACTTGCTGCAACAAATGAAGTTTAGCTTCTTTATTTGACCTAATTACGTTTTTTCCAGGAAAACTTCAATGAACTGAAAGGGGCACTTGAGGGTGGAGACCACTCTTGGACAGCTCTTACACTGAAGGTACAATACTGCACTCTTAGGCCTCGTTTGGTTGGGGAGATTTGCCCTGATTAACTAGATAATTGGACTTTGTTAAATGTTTCGACCCACAAATATTCTTCCCTTCTAGGCATGTTTTTTATTGGATCATCAAGTTCCAATAATATAATTCAGTTTTATTAGATTATCTAATCTTATCTTGGCAACCAAACGGGGCCTTATTATTAGTATGTCATATATCGGCACAAATATATGTTTTTCCCGTTGCTTATTTGAAGGTTTTTTAACAAACCATTTGCCGTTAAATATTTCAGAAAAAAAAAAAAAAAAAAAAAAACTTGAAACTTATTGCATGTTTTTGAGATTTTCGACTTTCTTCCTCTTATATGTTCCTCAGCCTCGTAATTGTTTCGTTTTTTTTCTCATTTTCTGTGGTGGTTCAATTGTTATTGGCTATTTAGTTAACACATGAATTGCAGAGTAATGTTTAGCTTTTTATCGTTTATATGTCAATTCATATTGTCAGTCTTGGTATTTGCTAATGATTTTCCACTGTTTACTGTATTTGTAGCTATGTTCCGCACTTGAAACCGCAAACAAATTGGTCGACTCAAGCAATTCTAGTGTCACCTCCTTGTCCAAAAAGGTCGATGAGCTGGAACGAATCGTCAACCGAAGAGATTCTGCTATAACAGCCGCCAAAGAAATCCAAGGTTCTCTTAAATTATACGACCAATTATAATTCGTGGTATAATGCACTATACGTATGTCGGTCGAAACGAGGATTCTTGCTCTCTTCAATACATACATACATATATAGTTTTGTAATAACAGTCTGATTCATCCAATTACTTTTAATGGGCTTTCTTACATTATGGTAGCCTCAATTAAAACCCTTGGTGGTGGGCCTTACCTAACTTAATATTGGGCTCTGTCCCTCTTGGGCTATAAAAGTAATATATTATTATTATTATTATTAATTTTTTTTTTTTAGTAACAAAATCAGATTGAAAGATTTATATACTTCGTCCCCCTACTTCTCAACTTGTAAAAAGATTAGAATTAATTAGTAAATAAATAAATAAATAAGAATAAACGAGGAGATTTTCGACATTCAGTATAATCGTAGGGCAATATTTTTTTATAGTATAAGCTCCAAAAATATAGACTTTCATGGTAAGGTGGGAATGTGGTCCTAATTTTAAGTTTTAACATCACATGCCATTTGCTAATTGTTTTCTTTAGACAATTGAATAATCATACTTATTTTTATTTTATTTTTTTTAGAGAAAAAAATAAAATAAAAAATGGATGACGTCAGCAATACTAACATGACGTTTTGAGTGTAATAATGATGGTGGCCATGGTTGTAATATAAATTCCTAAATTAGCGTAACGCAGCAGAAGCAATACTAAGGTGGTGTTTGCAAATGTTTTTTGAAAGTGATTATGCGGTTTTTTTTGCTCATAATCTGTTTTTAGGTGTTTGCAAAATCAACTTTTGCTTTTGCTTCTCTTAAAATAATCTGCTTTAAGCTATTTTTTTAAAAGCACCCATAACCCTGCTTTTTCAATTTTAGTTCATTTTTCGAAATATTTGCAAACACCCCCAACTTTTAGAAATAAGCACTTAAAACTAACTTAAATCACAATCACTAACTTGTGCTTTTAAATAATCATTTGCAAACATCACCTAAGTTGCAAAAGTTAGTTAGTGGAAAAGAACACACTAACTAGAGTCTTAGTCTTTGTTTGTATACGAGTTAATTAATTAATTAAGCACGTAATTAACTTTTAATGAGTCCATTGAGAAAAACAAAGCCCCTTAAGCTCCCAGTGTCGTGTTAGGAATAATTAAATTCCTGCAATTATTTGCTGCCTGTTTCCTAAACAGAACCATAATTATGTGTCATTCCATCCTAAACAACCAAATTAAGCAGTATAATGTATTAATATGAGTAATTAAGCCAGCTATACCCACGTTATACAACTAATTAATCCCAATTTTATTTTAGAAAATTAAAAAAAAAAGTTAATTCTCCAATCTTTAATTAGCTATTTGTTTCTCTGAAAAACTGTTTTTTTTTTCTCGGGCACTGGTAAAGATTGGATAAATTACAGGAACCCCCTGAAGTATGACCGAATAACTTACACATCTATATGGTAAATACTCCTCTCAACTATTGATTCGTCTAACAGTTACACCCTTACGATAAGCGGAATCAGAAGATTTCATAGAATATTCGATATAAATCTCATGCCCATAAGGGGGTAAATGTAATATTTTGTCTTACATAAGAGGTGTATCTGTAATTTACTCACAGTTTGTTTGTTTAATAAAATGGTAATTTAGACATAATCATTCATTTCAGTAATATTATGTTAGGTTTAAAGGAATATTTGTAATTACTAATACCATAGATTTATAAGTTATTTAGACTTACCGGAGGGATATATAACAAATAATACATCGAGCTTGTTTAAATGGACTGAAACGTAATTATACATGAAAATTAGTTTAATCCTTAAATAAAGAAAAACAAAAGTTTGTCGGAGAGAGCCGTTTGAGGACAAATAAAAAATACTTATTATTTGGGAGTTGCTTATTATTTAGTGAAGTCTATTTAAAATAATATCTCCTCCTTTTTCATTGGAGAATGTTCTGAGAATATGTCAAATTAACTGTTTTTTTTATACTTTGGTTGACAAAAAAAATTAGATTTTAAATAATGAAAATTGTTTTAGGTATTTCGATAATTTCCAAGTAAATAAATACCCCTGTGACAACGATTATTGGAGAACCTTTTTTGACTCGCGTCACCATTATTTTAAATTAGTTTAATTTCGGTCGCCGGAAAAAAAAAAAAGAAAAAAATATATAAAGTAAAGCAAATAGGTGAGAAATCATAGAAAGGCCTGCATCAATCAATTGGTTATCATCTTATTTTGATCAATGGAATTGGATTTTATTATGTTTATTGAAATATAATTAGTCATGAAACAATTTCAAGTTTGAGAAGAAAATTAGATATTTAACACTCAAAATTTAGTTGTGTTGATTAATTATTGGAATTATGACGTCACCACTTTTATTTTATATGGAGCAAATTGACTTAAATAAGAACAAAATATTAATCGTAATTTCCATCAAGACGCTTCTTACCGTGCAAAAATATTTAAAAAAAAAAAAATCGAATTCGAATTCGAAACTCGAAAACCCGGAAACTTGAAAAATACGATATACAATATTAATTTGATAAAGAAAAGACAGAAAAATAATTGGTGCCTCTACCAACGGGCGTGCTCCATTCACAGAATACATGCCGGCCGTTGGATTATTTATTAGCTACAACTCAAGAAATTGACGGCGCACATCTCATCTCTATTTTCTTTGTTTTTTTTTTAAATCATTAATTTCAATTGATTAAATTTTGATAATCTATATGATCTTGGTCAAATATTTATGTATTCTCAAAATTTCTAATTGAGAAGTAGACCATGGGAGATCTAAACTGTACAAGTAAATATTGTTCGACCTATGAGATGTTACATCCGGTGTAACACATCGAATGATTTTATTGTAGAAGTAAATGTTATTCACTGAGCACACACATATATATGCTATTATGTGTAGATCAACGGTTTAAAATCACTCGGGTACCTTGCCGAGTGCAGCACCTGCGAACCGTATATCCTGAGTTGCGAACTATAAAAATGTTCAAAAATAGTATTTGATGCAACATATAACTTTAAATTAGATTTTTAAATTGACAAAAGTAAAATTGATTTTAATTAGTAGTTTTGCAGGCGATTAGTTGTGATAGGTTAGGACTTAAGGATTTGACTTTGTATTTCACTTTTCTCATGTCATTTGTGATGTGTACATTGTGAAGTGACATTTGATGAATACATTTTAGATTATTTAATTGAATTAATTACATTCAATATCATTTAAAAAAAAATATTGTGTTATTGTTGTTAAACAAAAACCTCATGTAATTTTTTTTAGCTTTCTAAAATAAAATATAAATTAATTATATTTTCTTGCATAATTACAATAATTTGTCATTATTTACGAATAAAACGACAATTATTTTTATTTAAATGTTTATTTGACTAACTCAAACAAAAAAAAATGAAGATTTAATCATGGTTTTCTCTAACTAATTCAAGTGATGGTAACCTAGCAAGATCAAAATTTGAATAAATTAAAATTAAATTTAACTTATTGAATATGAATATTAAATATGTGAAGGTGTTTTAGGTGTATAATGAGACAATAGAACCACTTTTTATGATAGTGAAACACCTTTGACTAGTCTTTGAATTAAATGTACTTGAACTCCACTAACTTTTGAATCAATATAATCAACCAATTAGGAATTGAACCACAATAAATTATTTCCTAAATATACCATCATTTTTTTTTATTTATTCTAATTTTTTTGATTGGTTTTCGATAATGATTCCTTTGTTGGGGCCAAAGATGTGATTGAATCTGTCATATTAGGGAGACATTCATTTCTTGATATTTTAAAATTAATTGTTTCCATCAAACAATTTCCTAAAATTTGAGTTTTATGGGTGTGATATATGTCGTTTCAGTTTGAATAATAATGTATCGACTTTTAATATGAGTCTGACCATTTAGGAGGCTGAATTTGGCAAAATTCAAAACGTGGAATATGAAGTTCTCTAAATTAGCGTTCTTATACAATTTGAATCACATTGAATTTCAGATGAGAAAGATATGAATGAGTCAATGAACTATTCTCACAACTTTAGTGTTTTGAGATATCTAAAATTTAAAACTTAATTCATTCATGGATAATTTTGTCATACGACGTCCAATCTAGCTGGTTCAAGTTTGAATAAAAAGCTAACTCAAAGGACTACAATTTTCTTGTTTCGAATTTTGTCAAAATCAGCCTAAAATTGGTCAAAATCACATTCAAAATCAAAACAGTATTAGTAAAAATTGAAACACCAACATTTCAGCTTCATATACTACCAAAATGAGGTCTTTTAACTTATTCTTCCTAAGGAGAAATTATTGCAACATTTGAAAAAACAAAAGTGGCCCTTTTCTTTTATGTGATTTATTTAATTTTTGCATATATCCAAAGTGAACATATAATTATTGAAAGTATATACTAAAACCAAAATTAGAACTCCAAAGAACATTAATTTTTTTTAATAATAATTATAAATAAATACATCCAAATTAATTATATGTAGAACCGTGCAATACATCGTCTAGAATTAAATTATCAAAATAGAAACTATGTCGACATCGTACAGTACGTACGATACATATATCATCACATACGTATTCACACACAATTAAACAAAAGAAAGAGCTTTGCTGAGGTGGCCGAGCCGGACCAGCCGGCAAGGCTGATGCTATATGGAGCTAGTGTGACCTGATCTAATATTTATTTATTTAATTAATCTCAAATAATTAATTACTAATCCTTATTATAGTACGTAACTGAAGTGTTACGGTTATTAAGTTAATTTATTTTAACTGTTATGCCGAATCTTATAAGCAACTGAACTTTCAATTTGATGATTTCCAAGTTAATATTAATTATACAGGATCCAAGTTATGTAACTATGTATGCAATTTTTGGCCTTATTGATTTATCATTTATTAGGGTTTTTAACTTTTGCTGTAACTTTGCATAATTGGAAATATAACTTACGTTTTCATCATATATAGTAAGAATGTAAGAACTACAAGACACAAAAATATATCAGTTTGATTAAATAAAAGAGTTAATTCAAGAAATTATTTGGGTTGTTCTCGACGAAATTCTTCGACTATCAGGTCATTTTTATTATTATTTATATATAGTTCAGATAATTTAAAAAAAAAATTCGAGTGAAATTGAAGTTATTCGACTATTTCAAAACGACGAGGGTGATGGAATAATATTATCCCGGGCATCTTACTTTTCTTAATTGATTTGTGATACTTTTTTAATTGAGAGCGCCGATGCTTGATTTGGATCTTGTTAAACTGTGTGTTCAGTAACTAATTATTTAAAGTGTATTAAAGAAATTAGATACAAGTACGTATGTACGTAAATTTGGTGTTTCTAATGAAATAGGCAACAAATTTAAAGAATGTAAAAAAATTAATTTGCAGGGAAGTTTTGTTGTACATGCCTTAATATAATTAGGGTTTATATATATTTAATAAGAATCTTTCAAGAGGTTGTGTCTGAACCAGACCAACAAGATAGATGGTTGGTGGCCATAATTTGAATTAATGCATGAATTAACTCACAAATTCCAACATTAATTAGTTATCTCAATATTACAAATTGCATGTCTTTATGTCTCTATGTGAAGCTACTTGTGTTTAAAGAAGTTGCTACATGTGAAGAGCATAGTTTTGGGAGTAATTCACTAAAATATTTGCACCATGTGAACTTCATCTTATCGTACACGTGTATTCTACCTATTTCCATTTTGTACACATTCCCATTATATTTCATCAGATGTAGCATAAAATGTTATATTTCATCAGATGTAGCATCTATACGTACAATATTATTATAAGACTCAAAAGTTAATAGTATTTTCTGATTGGACTAAATTAGGTTTTTTTTTTTTAAATAGTAAGTATTAGATTAAGGCGAGATGGACAATAACAATTATTGAGAGCCATGATTAAGACCCTTAATCATTATATAATTAAATCAAATGTATACAACACTCAAAAGTTGATCCCTTTATAATATATATATATATATTAAGTCCTCGTCTATATAAATCTATAATCATCACTAGTTGCTAATTAACACTTTCTCTCTCTACCTTCATCTCTCTCTCTCTCCTCAGTTCAAAATCTGAAATAAATTCCCTCCAAACACAAATTTAATCATATCGACCAGTCAGTTTTAATTTCTCCGCCATGGCTATGGTTATGGACCTTGATTTTTCAAATTTTACTTATAGCGCCTCCACCACCACAACCACCACCACCACCACCACCGCCTCCACCGATGAAGGCTGCAATTGGGAACGACTGGTCGCCGGTGGTTGACTGGGAGGCTCTCTCCGGCGACCAGGAAGACTTCCACAACCTCTTTCGATTCCATGATGGGACGAAAACGCACTGCTAATCACCAATCAATTACCCTAATGAAGAGTACAACATTTCTCCGCAGGTACAACATATTTATCACC
>NW_012194849.1:1175228-1212087 GCF_000504015.1 Erythranthe guttata
ACTCAAGAGAGCTATCTCTAGACACACATATCTATATATATAGACTCATGTGTGACACAAGTTTTGTATATGTGTATGTATATATATATATATATATACAAACACTTTCTTGTTTTTCTATATATATATATATATATATATATATATATATATATATATATATATATATATATATATATATATATATATATATATATATATTAAATGTCATACTAATATAAGTTTATTATTGTTTTGTCACTACTATAACTCTTATCTAAAACAAATACGTTAGCATCTAATTCTAAAAATGTTAATGTATGTTATTTGGCCTCGAATTATTTCATTTTGGCTAAATTTATTCTAAAGAATTGAAAAACACTTTACATATGATAAGTTGTATTAAGAGCTGATAAGTAGTTGCGTCTTATTTTTGAAATTAATTTTTTAAGTGTTTGGATAAACCGTTTTTTACTCATTATAAATTTTTAGATTAAAAAATGGGGTAAATGTACTTTTTAAAAAACATTTTATTTGCCCTCGAGCGTCTTACTTTTTGAACTTTTAAAATCTATTTTAAAAAATTACCATACATTTGGAAAGGGCTTATAAGCTCTTTTTGATAGCTTATAAGCTATTTTTTATAGCTTATAAGCTTATCCAAACACATTGACGGATTAGAGTTGTTGAGGCATCTCTCTCCGACACGTATACAAGCTACAAAAAAGTGATTATTTGGAGGAGAACATGGGAAGATTCCTCGAATGTGCCTTGCTTAAGAAACTATTCTTCCACACTTTAATGAGATCGGAACCTTAAATTAATCATGATTAATTACATTTATTTAGTAAAATATTAAAGATACTCTTCCAAGTTCTGATGTATCCAAAGAAAATAATCATATTTAATTTAGTTTGAATTTGGTTTTATTAGGCAAACACTGTGTTAAGTACTCCAATCATCCTGGTTAGCAATAATACAACACAAGCTCCATTTCTAATTAGGGGTGCTAGTGGGTCGGGTGTACCCGGACCCAATTAACAGTGTAAACGAGTCGAACTTGGGTTCATTTAATATTTTTGATATTGTTTTAAACTTTTAATTAAGGTTTAGTATTATAAATCTTAAAAAAATTATTACAAAGAAGTGAATTACAAAATAAAAAAATAAACTTATATATATTTTTCTAGCTTTTTTATATGTACTTATTATATTATTATTATTTTACTACTATATATATATATATATATATATATATATATATATATATATATATATATATATATATATATATATATATATATATATATATATATATATATATATATATATATATATATATATATATATATATATATATATATATATATATATATATATATATATATATATATGTCTTTTATATGTCTTTTATTTTCATGGCGTTGTTTGCAGAAGATTATTAAAAAGTAAAAATTAGTAATTACGAGTTAAGTTGAGATTAAATGTTTATTTCTAAAAGTTCGGCATATTTACAAATTAGTTGGAAACCAACTTAAATAAAAAAAAATTAGGTATATGGGTGCTTTTATGAATATAACTTAAAATAATTTATTTTAAGAGAACTAAAAGTAAAAACTTGTTTTACAAACACCTAAAAAAGCAGATTATATGTAGAAAAAAACTGATAATTTATTTTTAAAAGTTTTTGCAATTGTAAATGTCAAATATGCATTTTTACTAGTTCAAATTTAATTATTATTTTTTAGGTTAAATATATGATTGATGATGTTGACTTAAAGAATTTAAATACTTGTGGTCGTGGTGTTATAATATAGATGTGATGCAATTGGGGGGAAATTATAATTCAATTATTGAATAAAACAAGGAATCAACTTTTTGTAATTGCATCACCCCTTACCCACCAATTTGTATTTTACTATTTTAAGTATTAAAAAATGGCAAAACAACTGCTCAAACTCATAGATGACATGTTCTTTTGTTCTTGTTCATATGTCATCTTACAACTCGAGTTCTTGTTTTTTTATCTAAAGAATTCTATTGGCCACCACTATTTTTTTCGGTTCTAAACGAACAAACCCGCAGTCGACTATATAAATGCATTGTGTAAACCCTCAGTCTCGTATAATTTGCAAATCATACGAGAGATATAAACCACACTATGCTAAGCATGTATGGCAAAAGCTCAACTTAGCAATCGTTTATGCAAGGGAATTCGAACTTGGTTCAATTGACACAAACTTTACTTACTCCAACCACTAATTTGGAATTTTCTTGCTTGTGATTTACCTTAATCTACCTTTTTGCAAGAAAGATTCGAACTTGGGTCAATTGACACAAAGTTCACTTGCTCCAATCACTAGTTTGAATTCTTCTTTCACCGGTTTACCTTAATCTACTATTTCTGCAAGCGGATTCGAACTTAGTTTAATTGGCACAATATTTACTTGTTGCAACCACTAATTTGGATTTTTCTTGCCGTGGTTTACCTCAATCTATTGCATGTCATGTCATAACCCAATCATTCTCTAATTATAGTCATTAATAAGCCTTTTTTTACAAGTGGAATATAGTGATATGGTTTTAAATTTTAATATTCCCTTAAGAAATCATTTATATTGTTAAATCTTTTCAAAATCAACTTAACCTTTGTTTAAAATACTAAATAACAACAAATCGATTGGGCCATTGTTATTTCATTCGAGGCTTAATCTTTTGGGAACCCACTTTAATGGGCCATCTTAACAGCTAATTACAGCACTTGCAAGCCCAATTTAAAGGATTGAATTCGGCCCAAATATCACTAACACTAATTTAATTTTTTAGCAATGAGGGGTTATTGAAAATAGATTAGTGGTTGATTATTTATTTTATCTCACTAACTCACTAACCCATTTTCTTTATGCTCGTTTGCTCGATTAGCATGTATAGGTCGTGGACGCGTCCTGGAGTCTGTAAAACAAGTGCGCGATGTTACTTTCATTCACGGATTTTTAGAAGAGAAAACTGACATCATTTTGAGAGAAGAGGAAGTTAGAATTAAGTTAGTTATCGATCTATTTTAGAATCTGTTGTAAGTACTCATCTTAAGTACATAGTTTTTGCGACTAAAGATCTGTGTCTTTGTACTGTACTGAAGAAGCTAGCTCGACTGTACGAAAGATCTGTATAACTTAATAGTAATATTAAAGCTAAATTATCTTTTGGGTAATTAGGAATTAATAAATCACTAATTTTATGTTTAAAATGAGAAGATTTTTTGGGCTGGACCAGTTTAAAGTTGTATAAAGAGAACCCAAATATCATATTAAAGCCCACACTAATCTCATCTTTTGTCATGGGCCAGCCCAAAAGAAAATAACATGAATTTAGGACAGCACTATATATTTCTTTGTGCAATAATTATGAATTAATTGGATTAATCAGTTATTTTATGGAATAATAAATTGATAAAACGCTGTTTATTGGTCAACAAATTATACCATAAATAAACCTTAAATATTACTCATTACCTACAAATTAAAATGAAAAATCAATAATTAATTAGGTCTTTGAACCAAGCTATATAAGACGTAATAGACAAGCATTTCTTTTTTCTTTTAATTTTATTATTACTACTAGTTATTAAAATTTCTCAGTAGACTTTTTCTTGTCAATTTCCCAACTACTATTCTTAAAGACCTACGCCATTTTTCATGGAAACATTAATATTTGGTAGACTAATATATTTTAATTTTGTTCATATTAATAACACGAAAAGCTTTTTAGCAATTTGAAATAGTATAGGATTATTTAAAAAGAAAATAACTCAATTTTCTTGAGCAATTTGACCCTCTTGGCATCCTTGTCAAACAAGTCACCCCCTATTTTTGTAATTGTAAGTTGCAACCATAACATTTATTATAAGATGTTTGATTAAAAATATTTGCTTCTTGCTTCGGTCAGATAAAATTAAAAAAGTATTATATATATATTCTTGATTTTTGAGTGACCTCTTCCTATATATCATTTCATATTTTATTGAACAATAAATACCAGATAATAGTCAAAGTTAGTTTGTTGTACCAAAAGGCGAATTCCTCGCCCCAAGGGCCCCATCCCTTGGCCCGACAAGGATTAATGGAGGATGTAAATCATGGTAACTCAACGGCCCGTTAAGGTAGCGGACCCGGACCTGATGCCCACAAGGAACCAACCCTTATTTGGAGTTGAAATTCCCACACTGCGGCTGCCAGGATTCGATCCTAGGACCTTGCACCAACTTACCACCTCCGGAACCAGTTGAGCTACAACCATGCGGGCGTCAAAGTTAGTTTGTTAATTAAATAAAGAGTAGATTACAATCATCTCTATAGGTATGGTCAAATTATGAAAAATTCCCTCATGTTTGAATAATTACAACCACCCACCAACTATACATTTTCTTACATGTGCATCTCACGGTTTCAAATTTAGTGGAATCTTCTAGATTATATGAAATATTCTTAATTTGTACCCGTTTTATCCCGTTCGAGCTCCACATTTTGAAGCAAGATGATCATAAGATGTGTATTTTGACTTGTATATATCAAATTGTGGTGCATTAAAAACTGTAATTTTTGCACAAAACGAGTACAAACTAGAAAATTTTTCTGCGAAATCTAGATGATTAATGGAGATGTAAGAAAATGCACCGTTGATGAGTAGATGTAATCATCCAAATAGTAGGGATTTTTTCATAGTTTGACCATACCTCCGGGCTGTTTGTAATTTACCCTTAAATAAATTACATCTCAAATGATTGTATTATGAGTGATACATGTTGAATAATAAATAAATTTATTTATTCTCCGAGTACGGATAAAACCATATTATTAGATATTTAAATCCTAATAAATTTGTGATTTTGTCAATGTGAGTTTTCATCATATTATATTCGATCAACATCACAAAATAAACTGCACCACCTCATCGTTTACATCTCCCATCCTTTAATTATAAAAGAAAAATAATAATAAGATAAAAATTAATTTCTGGTCCGAAAAATCAAAAGTACAAAAAGTCCAATCCTAGATCCGACGACCATATATTCCCGTCAACAACGGGAATGCCTTCATCCAACGGTTGATAATAAACGACCATTTTAGACGCATTGATCTTTTCATCTACGGTCCACATCAAGTACAGGTGGTCCCCACCCCCTTCGCTTTTCCAACATATAAATACACACATCCCCGCATTGAACTCGGTCCACTCTGAACAATTCTATAACTACTCTCTCTCTCTAAAAAGTAAAAACTTCTCTCTCTCTCTCTCACACACACACAAACACACACACTGCTTTTTTTTCCTCTTCCGAAATTTGAAAAATTGCGCACCTTTTTTTTGGCTTCTCCGCTTAATCCTGCGCACCGCCGGAGATGAAACCGGCATCGGAGAACGTGATAAGGATATCCAGGTACAGGAGGTTGTTCCACTAGTCGGAGGAAGGAAAGATCAAGCGGCGGAGAATGAAATTAGACAGCCTCGATCAGAAAATGGACGGCCAGAAAAGCCAGGCGAAGCTTACTAGGAACCACTCGTCACTCCTCCGTTCGTCTCCGACCATCCGCTCGTCAATCCAGAGCTTATCCTCCGTCAGCGAGATCGCACCCGACGAAGAAACCGAAGACCTAGAGGAGCAGAAGCTCCACAGCAAACCGGTCTCCCGCCCGGTTCGATTCGGTTCGCCGCATCTGGCACCGGTCATCGCAATCCTCATCCTATCCGTCTACACTCTCTTCGCATTTTTGAACCGGGACGAAATTCCGGCCTCGGAGAACCTGCTTCTAGCTCTAATTTTCGTCGCCGTTTTGCTATTCTACCTATCCAGAAACAAGGCTCTGGTGAGCAGGAATTTTAACTCCTTGAAACAAATTTGCGACGACTACGCCAAAAAATTGGGGATTTCCTGTTTCGCCTCCAAATCGCACTCGAAACCGGTGCAATGGTTCATCGGCGAGTCGAATCTGAGCAAATCGGACACCACGGAGAGGAGCGTGAGGAAGATTATAAGAGAAGGCGTGGAGTTCTACAGCAATGGCGATTTCTACGAGGGCGAGTTCCACAAAGGCGCGTGCAACGGCAGCGGGGTGTATAACTACTTCGTGAACGGTAGGTACGAAGGCGATTGGATCGATGGGAGATACGACGGTTACGGTATCGAAAGCTGGTCCAGGGGGAGCAGATACAGAGGGCAGTACAGGCAGGGTTTGAGGCATGGCTATGGTGTTTATAAGTTCTACACAGGGGATACATATTCTGGAGAATGGTGTAATGGGCAGAGTCATGGTGTTGGTGTGCAGACTTGTGCCGATAGAAGCTGTTACATTGGGGAATTCAAATGCGGAGTTAAACACGGGCTCGGCTGTTACCATTTCAGGTTCGATTTTCTCGAACATTTTGTTTTTCGTTAATTTGGATTTCGTATGAAAAATTGGCTATCTATCTTGAGATTAATGGTGTTAAATGAGGATGTAGTATTTGCGTATACATACTTGTGTGTCCGATTCGTTGATATCTGCTATCTAGATACTGATTGAAAATTTTGATGTTATGGTTATAATAGGAATGGAGATAGATATGCTGGGGAGTATTTCGGTGATCGAATCCACGGTTTTGGTGTTTATCACTTTGCGAACGGTCATTATTACGAAGGATCTTGGCATGAAGGACGTAAGCAAGGCTACGGGATGTACACTTTCCGAAACGGAGAGTCCAAATGTGGTGAATGGGATGATGGCAATATCAAGACTCGTCTCCCTCCTTTGACCGATTCAGTTCTTCGAGCAGTTCAGGTGACTAACTAATTTCATTTCTAGTTAAAGCCTTTAAACTGTGTCAGTTCTTCTAATCCTGTCTTGTTTCTAAACTCGTCATTTTTTGTTTTTGCAGGCTGCTAGAAAAACGGCGGAAAATGCGATACACCTCCGGCGAGTGGACGAGCAAGTGAGCAAGGCGGTGGTGGCTGCAAACAGAGCCGCCACTGCCGCCAGAGTTGCTGCTGTGAAAGCAGTTCAGAATCGGATCGACGGGAAAATTTGCCACACTAACTTCTGAGGCGAAAAGGGCGTAACCGTAAATTCACCGCATTTCGGTAACGATAGAATCGGACAGTCGTGGGACAACCCTGGTTATTGCTGAAAGCACACCGGTGGTCGGTCGAGAGAGTAATCTTGATTTGGTTTGAAGTTTGAAACCATTGTTGTAACTTGTACATATAGATCATGTATACATCTAGGGTGTGTAGATAAAAAAACCCGATCAACCTAACTCGTTGACTGCTTGACCGCTCGAATCGAGCCCATCTCTTCGGAGAAATGAAATATGATGATCTCAAAAGTTTAATAAATAATGGTAGTAGTTTAGTAGTAATATTGAGTTGGTCTGAATTTTCATTTACATTTGGAGACTCAATATTCAAGAAGAGGTCACTTTTCTGATCTACTAGTCCGCTTGCAATGATGCATGTTTTTTGTTAATATTTTTTTTGTTGGGGTTTAAAAGTAATTACTAATAACCATGGGGTTGTTATGTTATATATTGTTGTTGTTGCAATAATGAGGACCAAATTTATGATCCCATCTTCTCTCTGACACCATCATATATTTCTCATTATTACATTAGCATTTTACTGAATGATCAAATCTTCAAGAACCAGCAAAACCCTATTGTCATATTCTTTCTGAAATTATTATTAATAATAATTATTATTATTTGAAATTAATTACCTGCTGAAAATATTTATACAAGGGTGTGTTTGGTTGTTTTGAGAATTGGAAAGGGCATGGAAAAAAGGAGAATCCCATCAAAAATCTTGTGTTTGAAATGGATTGGTTCAATTATTGTGCAGCACTTTCTATGTAATAATAATTTGCTTTAATTCCCACTTGTTTTATTTCCTTGTATAACCAATTTTATTCTCTGAACAGACTTATCTAATCTTGTTAGATTTGTCATACTTCATAGATGGGAGATTCTAACAAGGAAGGTTGCTTTCAGTTTGATGTGATCTTCCCATTTTCCCATAAGCCCTTTTTTAAAGAAAAATTCAAATTCTGTTACAAACGAAAAAAAAAACACGAGAGGTCGTAGGATTTGAATCGTAAACTTTAAAGCAAATTGTAATAATCGAATTTAGATATCGGCTCTCTTAAGTATCTTAACGAGACAATGCAAGAAAACGACGAGATCAACTTCTTGAAAACATGCATGAATGGGAGGGTGGTGAAAAAGGAAAATTAAATCATTCACTTTATAAAGTTTTTAAAATTGGTCTTTAAGTTTTACCATGCATACATTTGACATGAATCATATAATTATCATCGATCTACGAGATGTTACACTTGGTGATTTTGGACCGTAGATATGTATATATAGCTACCCATTAAGAACACATATGCATATGTGTGAGTGGTATTATGTGTAGATCATGATTCAAGATCAGCCGATGTATTTCACAGAGTGCAGCATCCACAAAACCTAATCCATCATCAATCCCATCAAATGCAAATTTTATATATTACCTTATACATATATGATTCAAAATGTCCATGTGACATATCACAACTCACAAGGCAATGTAATTTCTTGCAACATCAAAACAAATATGTGTAATAATTTTTCTTACAATATGTGGTATCATTAAATTCATGTAAAAGCCACACACTCATGTGCCTTTACATCTTCAATTGTGTGAAGTTTTGTCATTGTTATAAATTTTAGGTTATGTATGCAACCACATGGTGTAGGAGTGGTGGGGTTTTCTTTGTGAAAAATCCCCCAACTTTAAATAAAAAAAATAAATAATAATAATTATTAATTTATTTAATTTTCTTGTTCAATGCATGCTTCCAAGCTCCACCTTCTTTCCCAATCCATGTTTCATGCAAAAAAAAGTTTCCAAGTAGAGGAAAAGGCAAAAAAACTTTTACTTAGCCCCATTTTTCTAATCAAAGCCTGTTTAGATTCTCCTTTGTTACTTTCTTTAATTTGCTTTTTACCCCCTAAGATTTAAATTTATTGCTCTCTTTTTTTTTTTACATCCAACCCCACTTCCCCACATGCATCTCCAAAGGCAAACAAAAAAGCACTGTTTAGTGAGATTATTTTACTAATCTTTTCTTGATTACAATATTAAGCATGTTTGACTGTTAAGATGTTGCATTGCAGGCTGATAAAGTGTGACATTGCATCAATTATGACCTTCTTTTTATTAACTAAGACTCTATAAAGTAGGAATCAACCAAAAGCTTTTGAGGTTTTACAGTAAATAATTACTATCGTGACTTGATTTTCAGAATATATCATACTTTTCAAGAAAAGTTTTTTTTTGGGAATAAATTTTATCTTATAAAATGGGTGAAATTCTCATTATTGGAATTATACACACACATAGTTGTAGTCTTGTAGAGACTACTAGCGGAGCTAAGATTTTAAGTCGGGGATAAATGTACTAAAACAATTCTGTAAGAGGGGCCGTTAGTATTAGTGTACACAATTTTTCTTTATATTTTTATATAAATGTGTGTATGATGTGATGAAAAGCTTGATAGAAAGTTCTTTTAAGCTATGATGAACGGAAACTCCTATACACACGCGTTTCCGTGTTTTGGAAATGTTTCGGAAATCGAAACGCCGTGACACATATCGGAAACATTTCGGGCCCCTTTTCGTGAAAGTTTAAAAGTCTTAGGGATTTTTCTGGTATTAATGAAAATATAGAGATGCGTTTCCGCTACAAAAAAAATTCAAGACCCGTTTTAAATAAAGACTCGAAATTGCATACGCTTAAAAAAAGGCAGCGACTATTTGCAAGACGAAATTTACTTAGTGCAAGACCAATTTAATTTTTTTTATTAAATTCAGTATAAAAAGACTATAATAACCTTAATAAAATACAAACAAAAAAAAATTATTTTATTAATTTTCTTTTGCAAGACCAATTTAAAAAAAAATTAATAAAACAAAAAGAAAAAAGAAATTGAATTGACAAAATCAAAACGAGGAGGGAAGATTGAAGAAAAAAAAAATCAACTGCAGCAAAAAACCGTTCGTCGCCCCGTCGCCGTCGCCCCGTCGTCGTCGCCGTCGCCGTTGAAGTCCACCGCCGTCGCCCGTCGCCGTTGAACTCCGTTGTTGCCCCAACCCCGCCGCAACAATCTCACGAAAAACAAGTAAAAATTACTTTTTGAATTAACTTTTTTTTGAGAAATAAATGTGATAACCATGATTTTATTGTTAGAATAATGAATTCAAGTCGTTTTAGAACATAGTTGATGATTCTAGGGTTTGATTGTAGCACTATTGTTGAAGGAGTTGCGGTTTTACAAAAATCGACCTGTACTTGTCGTTTTTTTGGAAAATTTTCGACACACAATTGTAACAGTGATAATTCGACACACTAGCGTCGAAATATCCGCTTAATATCGACACCAGAATGTCGATAATTTCAATATAATTCGACAGTTAATGAGTGTCGAATTATTTTGACATTTTCGACACTGCAGTGTCGATATAAAGCTGATATTTCGACCTGTACATGTCGATTTTTTTGTACGTGAAATGAGGTGCGAAAAACGAGAAAAACGATCACAAAGTACAATATTTCTTACCTCTTTGTGTTCTTCGACCTTAGAATCCTCCATATTTATGTCTTGTGTATCCATAATGTCCTTCTTTTCAAGTTTTAGTAAGATTTGAGGGTTTTATGTGATAAGGGTTTTGGAGAATATGGAAGATTTTTTTGTGGAAAAAAATGTGTAAAATGAGGGTGAAGAAGAAGATGTTGGTGTTTTGTTGGGTGAGTGAGTTCCCTCTCTTTTTTCTTTTTTTTTTTTTATTCTTTTTTTTGTATTTTTTTTTGGTCTTGCAATAGCAATTAACTTAATTTAAATTAATAATATCTAAATTATTATTGGGGTTATATTTGTAATTTCCAGTCTTGATCTTAGTAAATTTATTTATATTTTGGTCTTGCATGAAGTAAGGTCTTGCACTTAGTAATTTTCGTCTTGCAAATATCTGCAGCCTAAAAAAAATCTTAAATTTTATGTATATTTTTCACTTCTAATGGTGTTTTAATATTTTTTGTAGATGTTGATTCCATGCTAAAACAGATTAAAATGTCCCAACTTTCAAATGTAATTGGTGGAATGATAATTGCGATTGAAACTTGTAAATTATATATAATTTGTAAATACAAATATGTAATATAATTGACGAAAAGTATATAAGTACCGTTATAATATTTTTTTGAAATGAAGGATGTATTTTTAATACTTACACATTTTCCCCACATTCTCGTATCCAACTTTTAGAAAAATGGGGTTTTTCCATATTTATTTCCTTGTTCCGACGTGTCTGCGTTCCCGTGTCCGTACTACATAGTTTTTAAGTGATAATATTCAACAATAAAATTGGACGCATTCCCAAAATTTCTTAAATATTAATATTGTACGTTACAAAAATTAATTAAGTGTACTTGTTTTTGGTTGAGAGAACGACTCATGTCTTTGCTTGTCTCTGTTGGATCCAATCCATCAAATATTCAATCCCTTACATGACACGTCATCCGCCAGATTCAGCACCCTTCTTTTTCCTACGTGGAATTTTCATATTTTAAATCCTTTACATTTATATTAATAATAATAAGTCACACACTAGTTTGTTTTTATTTTATTTTTTCGCAATTATAATTTATGTGGTTGCAAAAAATTATAAAATGGTGACTGCATCAGCCATAACCAATCCACTCTCCTATATATAAAATCTATATTTCAAATTATTGTTTTAAAATTAAATATTATGACCTTAATAAAAAGAATTATCGTTCATAAATTCTGCATTAAATTTATTCTTCTGTGCGTGTAATGTCGTGTAGCATGTCCCTCCTATATTTTATAATTATAAATTCCTTATTAATTACTGCACAATAATCAAAATTAAGGATTAAAAAAAATAAATTGTTTAGGATTAAAATATAAAAGGAAGGGTTCAAATTTTGAAAAGTCGCATTTTCCAAGAGATGCTTTTTAATTGTTTATTTATGGGATTTAGTAACGTTTTCTTGAATCTCTGATCTGGTCAATTTCATAAGAGACCACGTTTTTTAACTTTTCTTTTTTCTTTTTTTCTTTTTTGCAAAAAAAAAAAAAAAAAAAAAAAAACACACACACACACCTACAATAAATGTGAGTAGTTAAAGTACGGATTATACTATGCTACGCTGGGTGAAATTTATCGAGTAGGTCTTTACTACTCATATACTGATCTACATACAAACACACACATACACATACACACCAACATTGGTGTGTGTGAATGAACGATAAAAATCCATTGAATATAACTTTCACTGGGTGTAGCATAGTAAAAAATATAATCGTGATTCAGTTTCGAAAAAAGAGAAATAAATAGTGAAGACTAAAAAAACTGACTCTGGTTATCATTTATGTTGTCTCTGTGCTCTAACTTCTAGTCAGAATCTTTGGACAAACTTTCTAAGTGGTCCAATTGAATAAATCAATCAAATAAATTGAATCCATACAACATTAAATTCATGAAACTTTCAACAAAACGTTCATTTTTTTGAATAATCCAAATTATGAAATAAGATTTCCAATAAATCAAACATTAAATAAGATTTCATTATTTAATTAATCGTCGAAAAAATTACCAATCAAAATTACATAAATGTACATAAATTGTTAATTATATTAAATAACATTCATTTCAATATAAAAACCCAAAATTACCCTTTACGCATTAAAAAAAATATAAATTACGGTTTTCTTCGTTAAATACTCTAAAGTGACACGTAATAGGAAAACATGACTGAGAAAAGTGATTTTGTAGAAGAAAAAAGGGGGAGAAATTCAAATTAAAGAGTCATTAATAATTTCTCTAGTATATCAAATGATGAAATCATTTTTCTTAATGGAGCCGGTTTAATGAGTCACGACCGAGGTAAGTCACCTAACTCGGTCTATCTTTTGACTTTAATAAAAAATGTCGGTCTAATGGGGGTGAGATTTCAATAAATGAAGTATCATCAAATTCACCCCCCTAATTTCTTCCCACCTAAAATTAAAACACGACTTGGCTATGTCTACAAAATTGAATCATAAAACCTCCACTTTTGACTTTGTAAGATAAATCACAACCACATTCTTGTGATAAAGTGTAATTACAAATAAACCCATACTTTTTGAGAAATTATAATTAATCTTCTGTTGTTTGTAAACTTTATTCATCCACTCTCTGCAAAATGATGTTAACGTAAGAAATCGACAAACTGCAGACGTGGATGTAATTATTGAAAAATGAGGGGTTTTTGTAAATAAACCTTACCTGAGGAGCAGTTTGTAATTTACACAAAAGAAAATGTTGCATTATCCAACAAAATGGGGCACCCTCTACATACAACTTCAAATTGGATCTTTTAACTTAAATTCGTATTTATATACAACATGTCGATTTCAAGAAAAAAAGAAGAAAAAAATACACCTAGTCTAGTTTTGAGGGGAAATTAGGTACATATTGATGGTGCCATTTCATTAAGATATGAGGAAAAAGGTAAAATTGAAATGTATATGTGATGTTAGAAGTAGTTACAAAATTTGTCATAAAACATTTATGTCAATACCTTCCACTGCACAACCATGTGATGATTCTCATACACAACACATAACTAAATACGGTTTAAAATTCTATTAAATTCAGCAAAATATTAAATTATCGAACTAATAGTTTAATTTATTTTCACCTAGTTAGGATCGGGGAAAAATATTATCTAAGCGAGATAAATTATTAATTTATCGAAATTCTACTGCAGATACCGATAATGATTTTGTATGATAGAAAATTAAGTGGCTATCTTTTGATGCTACAACATTGACCAAATCTTTTTATTTGATGTACACGGATTATTGTTGTGCATGGGGTAAGTTATTCAAATGAACCATTGACTTATCAAGAAGATATTCTAGGTAAGTATTTGAAATTTTTGCCTCTGATATTAAATTCAGAACAAAGATTATTATAAAGTAAATTGTTTGACTATATGGATCATTTATTTGTGAAAACGATATTTGAAACACGATTATTCTTATGCTACAACCAGTGTATTTTTACCGTTGATCTATGCAGCCAACGTGGGGGTGTGGTGTATATAAGTGGCAAAGATCTATCCCGTGTATTTAATTTATTCGGTATAGCATAGTATAAACCAATACTAATACGGTTCTAGTTTTACTAGGCGTTCGCCGAGAACTCGCCACGTACTCAAAGTTGATTTTTTTTTTTTGGAATTATTATTATTTTTTTGTATAATTAATAGAGAAATGTATGCATTATTATTTTTTGAAAATGTATGCATTTGGTTGTGTAACTGGTTTGAAAGGAAATAAAATGGGATTGATCTATAAAATTTCCTCTATTGGGCCGCATACTAAAGCCCAATGGATTACTAATTCTCGGTACCTCGCAATTGGGCTACAAAAAGAGTATGCAAATTAGATGGCCCAATGGGCGAAGGACACGTCATCAATAGTTTGATTATTGTCTTGCATGGTTTTCTTGTTAAAGAATCAGCAAAGCCAAGTGTATAAGTTGCCTAAGAAGAAAGAAAGCAAACAGAGAATCACTTAATGCAACTTTTGGAAGCCATGCTTTTCCATACTCAAAACAGCTTATAATCATATTTATTCTCTTTTCATCCATCTTTTCTATTTCTCACAATATTTCAACTTCTTGATCCTTCTTTTCCTACATAACTCATATTGGATAATAATAGGAGTTTTCAAAAAAAAAAATTAATAAATAAAAAATAAAAAATCATGTCTTTGAGCCCTCCAAATGCAACAAGTGGTAATGGAAATAGACACTTTAACCTCTATTGGTGTTACCATTGCCATCGAATAGTCCGAATTGCATCTCGCGATCCCTCCGAAGTCATTTGTCCTCGTTGCTTCGGCCACTTCCTCTACGAAATCGACATGGCAAGGCCTCGGCCCGTTCTCGAATTCACTGCGTTCGATCCCTCCCCCGAGGCCCGTATTCTAGAAGCACTTGCCCTAATCCTTGATCCACCGCTCGGATTGCGTAATCGAAGGGGAGAACCATCCGGAGCTAACCGGGCGCCACGTTCGGGCTTGGTAAGGACCCGTGGGCGGGGGAGGTGGTTTCAGCCGAGGAGGCGGCGGAACAATTTGTTCGATGAGGACGACGATGATGAGTGGGGCCCGGAAAGTGGGATTTTGGCCCGACCCAGAACGTGGATCATCGTCGGACCAACGGGCCCGACTCGGGCGGGGCCGGGCCCACCTCGGGAGAGACCGGTCCCACCCAGCGTGGACCCTCGAGACTACTTCGCTGGGCCGGGACTGGAAGGGCTCATCGAGGAACTAACACAAGAAGATAGGCCCGGCCCGCCACCTGCGCCCGATTGGGCGATCGATGCCCTTCCGACGATTAAAATCAGGTCGGCCCATTTGGAAACGGGCCCGGAATGCCCCGTTTGTAAGGAGGAGTTAACGGTTGGGATGGAAGCGAGGGAGCTACCGTGCGGCCACGTGTACCATTCCAATTGCATCGTCCCGTGGCTGAGGCTCCACAATTCTTGTCCAGTCTGCCGCCAAGAACTCGCCGTTAATCAATGCGGAGATCATCGAGAAAGCGATTCCGACGAGTCTCACGGAGGCAGGGATCAGCGGTGCTGGCGGCTGGCCAATATGTGGCCCTTTCGGTCGAGGTATCGGCCACTCGACTCGCACGGAGAAGGGCCAGCTGCCTCTTCACAGCACCACGGTGAGCATTAAACTTGTGTGTATACATTAGGGCTTCGTGCATGGCAACCAAACGAGCCCCTAACTACGTATAAAAACGAACGAAGACGAAATATATATAGATATATGTTGGATGAAACAATGTAAATAACACCAATATTTTTATCCTATGTTGTAATAACTAAGCTCTATTTGATTGTTTTAATTAGGAGCGGATACATGGAGGTGCAGTATTCTCTAAAGCTAGTGCTGACAATTGGGCCGTGAGTCGAGTCTGGGTCGACTCAAATTCATATACTATTGGGTCGACTCAAACTCATATATCATCGGATCTTGTTATTTTAGGCTCAAGCTCAAATATCGTTTGGCCTCATTTTTATAGGCTCAAACTCCACTCACGTATTTTTCGAATTTCGGGTTTATATCAAACTTATATCGGTCAATAAATAAATTATATATTTTACAACTTTACAGTCGAACATGTTAAAAAAATAAAAAAAAAACAAACAACAAACCATCTAAGAGGAAAATCTAGAATATTCATGGAAATTAAAATAAGATAAAAATAGGGGGCTATTTGTTAAACACCCTCCATTGAGATTTTACTTCTTGACAAATTATTAATTTGTAATTGATATTTAACATAAACCCATTGAGCCTAAGAAACCTTATATGCCCCCACTAATTAGTATAATTATTTTAAATAAAAAATACGGTTAATTAAATGCAGAATCCCTTTCAAAATCGCATTACCTAAAAATCCTCCTAATACTTCTTTCCCCAAAATCCTCCCAATATTTCTCCATCTCTTCACAAATCTCGCCCCAACTTTCTCAGTATCTCGAAAATTCATTTTATCTTTTTTCTCTTGATCTCCAAATATTGCATCAATAGCTTCACGTTTTGCGTAAGAAAATCTACTATTATTTTCGGACAAAAACTTCTTCTCTTTAGGGCAAACAACATACATATATTGGTTTAACATCGCACAAGTTTTTTCAGTAAAAAAATGACGTATATGACAGTGGAAATGGCAAAATTCACTTTGCGCAATAGTGGATTCAATAATATGGGAAGGTCAAAATCCATGGATTTAATAAGGGAAGGTAAGCATAAAGCACTTTGCGCGCGAAAACCACTTTGTACGTGAAAACCACTTTGTGTACAAAAATCACTCTGCGTGCATAAACCACTCTTACATTTGTTTAAGCATCAACACAACGTGTACAGTGCACCAGACACATATAAATCTTATATATATCAACAAAACGTGTACATAGTACATACACATACAAATTACTGTCCAACGTAAATCAATACAAAACCTCACATATAACTCATCTTAAATTCTCATGTGAACCGAAACCCACCATGTGAGTCTGCACCGCCGCCATTTATTCAAATGACACAAACAGATTATTATTTATGTGAGTTACAATTTCGATTCCACATAAACGAAAATGTGCAATCAATAAGCGTTAATGGTGGAATTAATTGAAAAAGTGTTCATTAAAATATTTATGTAGAAGATATTGTGTATCTTCTTTAATAACAGATATTAAAAACACGTGTATTAATTACTTATGGGCATAATACTGATAATTAAGGATTTTTAATTAATAAAAACTCCTTTCGATTTATCTTAAAAATGAAAAATAAATTTGGGCCTAATGTAATGACCCTTGTGTAATTAGGGGGTTTTATCGAATTATCCCTAAAAAAAAAACCATAGTGTGTTCATTAAAACAAATGAAGTTTAATGTTGCAAATTAATCTTAATTAATTAGGGTTTTTTGTACATAAGTCCAACCATCTTTACTATTCTAGATTCACGGGCTATATATCTTTCGCCAATAAGCTCATTCCTTTAATATGTATTATAAATAAAGAAAATATTAATAATATGACAAAATTACCCCCAACCCTTTACACTCATTCTTAACTGTAACCCAATTTAATCAATTTTGACCACCAAAATCCAATTTTGTCTTCTTATTTTTTTTTATGAAATTATTTTTTTGCCACTGGTTTCCGACGTTGATTGGCGGTGAATTTTTCGATTTTTTTTCCAAGTCTGCTTTTTTCGCCGCCGCTTTCAGGCGTTGACCGCGGTCTCCAGCGTTGATTTTTTTGGGTTTTTTTTTCCTGTTTTTTTCCGCCGCCGATTTCCGGTGTTGACTTTTTTTAGTGATATTTTTTTCCCCCAAAATTTTTTATCCGTTTTTCATCTCTACCGCTAAACGTTGACCGTAATTGTACTATCATTAGCAGTAATTATATTGTCACTGACAATACATTAACGTAATTATATTGTCGTTGATAGTACATTAACGTAATTATACTGTCGTTGACAGTACAATTAGAGTCAACGACAGTAGAACCCTTCGATTAGTTCAAGATTTGATTCTAATTGCATGGTTGTCGCTAAAATCTGCTAGTTACTTGGTCTATTTATAGCAGTGTTCTAAAAATCGGTCGAGGTTGTTGATTAATCGGTCTCCGAGGTGGAGGCGCTCCAAAACCTTTACGATTTTAGTGTAAATGTTTGAAAAATCGGTTGTTTGCCGGCGAGGCGGTTTTAGGCGGTCCGAGACGGTCAAACCTTTAAAGCGGGTCAAATTCGGTGGCAAAAACCGGCCAAAAATCAGTCAAAATTGATTTTTTTTTTCATACTAAGTCACGGATTTCTTCAAATCTTCATTTCCTCCGTTCACTGGTAAAACTCATTTACTGATTTTCTTTTTTACGAGAACGGTTATTCCGTGCCAATTATGAACATAAATGGAAACAATTTTCATGATATGTGTTCTGTTTTGTTCTTTAATGCCATTCCTTGTAAGTTGTAACTGTTACTCTTAATTTAGATTAGGTTTTGTGTTTTAATTCTGTATGTGGTTTATTTCCTTGAAGAACTTTTGGGGATTAGCTATAATTTATTTTTCTGTGATTTTTGTTAGGGTTTAGTGATTTGTTATGGTCAGATGCTTAATATGGAGATCCTTTCAGTAATAGAGATGTGTATATCATATAATAAAATGAAGTTGATAATGAAAATAATTTGTCATATGCTATTCAGCACATTGATGACCACTAACTAAACAAATTGCTACGACTATGGATTATTTGGTTGAAAAATACGAAGAAAGACTGAAGTGTTAAATGTGTGTTTCTACTAAAATATCACTTCAAAGAAAGAATTCGAGGGCACTTACGTTCTCTTCAAATCTTTGTAAAAAAAAGTATAATAATTATGTCTAATTTACTTTTGTTCCTATGATCCGTTCTGCTGCATTCTTGATACTTTATGATGCCTTCAATGAAAGAATTCTTCAATGAAAGAATTCTTTGGCACGTACGTTCTCTCAAAAAATATTCAGAATGCTATATTTTTGTCTTTTCTGTTTGTAGGTACAATGCAATCCTCGAGCAATAGAACAGAGGAACTGGAGTCGGATGACCGTTTTTACATTGCAAATAAGTTACCTAAGAAACGAGCGGTAGCGTTCGTTTTCATAATTTTCCTGTCCGTACTAGAAATTGAGGAATCGGTTCTCTTTATACTATTTTTGTTGTCCGTATATGCAATGTTTTCAATAGTTATTAGTTTTGGTAAAACCCTTCGGTTGAAACTAGAACTTCTAGTTTCAATCGTAGAAGTAGTAGAAACAATATGGGTTGTGACTCGCACGGAGATGGGCCAGCCCTTATTGGACACTTGGTATCGGCCACTTGACTCGCACGGAGATGGGATGGGCCAGCCTAGCTCAATCAAGAATATATATGCCCTTATTGGACACTTGGTATCGGCCACTTGACTCGCACGGAGATGGGATGGGCCAGCCTAGCTCAATCAAGAATATATATAGTTGTATGCATTAGGGCTTCGTCTCAACCAAACGAGGTCCTTGCGTTTTGTTTTATTTCATTTCATCTTCCAAATGAATGCGTTTTGTTTTATTTCATTTCATCTTCCAAATGAATGGTGTCGATTGATTTAATTTTAGAGTCAAAAGTAGTTCTCTAGATTACTCCATAAAAGTTCTAGGTATATTAAAAAATATACGAAAGTTTTTTAGAATGTGCATATATATAAAGTTATGAAATCATTCCTAATTCTAATGGATCTCGGAATTGGGAACACCCACACGTGATTCATAATTTTTGTTCGTTTACGTCGAATTAAGCATGTAGAACAAATAAATAAAAATTCCAAAATGCACCAAAAAAAGTTCATAATCACTTTGGAAAAGCGTTTCCAAACACAACTAACTTAGATTTATTCGAAACTCAATAAATATAATATAATAAGGATATATATATAATCATATAAGTGCTCAAATATTTAAAAGGTCTCAACTAAACTAAGAAAGTGTCATACAGCAGTCCAAGAACAGGTTACTAAAATAATTGAAAAAAATGTTATAGGGATAAGAATTCGAGGTCAAACAGCTTTTTCTCCGATATTTGCTTCGGTATATGTCTTCGATGAATGTCAATAATATTACATTCTCTTCGGCTGATGATGAATACCAGCCTTGAAGCCTTCTGTGTATGCCGTGTTCTTGAACATTGTCTGCAATAAATTTACATGTCAATGAAAATCAATTCAAAAAAAAAATTGAAACGAAGGTAGAGAAATATAAGTAAAACTATATGTCGACTATTAATCAAGTGCGCGTCGAGTATTTTATTACTCACAGCAATGCTCTTCAACTCCACTCTGAGTTTAGTAGCAAGTTGTTCCCGGTATTTCTCTGCGTTCTCCTCTTTAATCTAATTATCAAACAATCGAACAAAATCGTCTGATTTCAGTGAGACATTTTTTGAACTAATAATAGATTCCGAAATTGCAATATTTTACAAACCTCTGAGAAAAACATGGATTTTGTCTTCTCCAAAATTTCTTCAACAAATTTATCAGGGTCGGCGTAGGAGAGCGGTGAGTTGACAGCACTAGACGATATCTCTTTTGTAGAAACATTTGACGGTTTTACATCTTTTGCCACTAATCAAATATCATAAATTTTACATAAAATCATGTTTTCGTCAATCACAAAACACTATCATTATCCAAAAATATAAAAATAACTGAAAGTATACCTTTAACAGTTGTTGGTTGATTGTTGACAGAGATACCATTCAGTTTCTCTAGAAGTTCAACCGAGACTGTTGCATCAGACGGAACGAGAGTAGCTAGATCTGGAGGTTGATCCTTCCCTACTGTCGGGTTAGCCTGTGAAAGCAATTAAAAACAATTAATTTGTTGATTATAATAATAATAATAATAATGAGAACCTACTTAAACTTCCGAATAATCTCAATCTTACCTCCAGGTCAACATAAGCAGGGGTTTTCCCGATTGAATTCAGAAACTTGTCAAGATCACGAGTATTAAGAGCTGTTGAGCAGTACATATTGTGTGAGAGCGAAATCCAATCTCGCATTTTCTATAAGGCCCGTATATAATCATTTTTTGAAGTGTTCTACCGAAAAAATAAGTAATAAATCACTTACCGATTGACATGTCATTAGACAATGGATGGAAGAAACAGCATTCATGAGCTTTAAACCCTTGATCTAACAGCAAAGAAACTTGCCTTTGCAAAAGCAAAACAAAAGTAATTTTTAATTTGATATTCCTGAAGAAGTACGTAAATCGCAACAACATATATAAACACAAATCGAGACTCGAAGACCAATACCTCGCTGATTCATTCACAAGTGCAAAAGGAGTAACACAGCCTAGAGGCACCTTCAATAAAATCAAACAAAATGCAAAGAGAGATAAGCCCAACGGTAACTAGAATCGTTAACCAGCTAAAAGTAATTAAATGCAGTATCCATGTGATGCATACACGGGCGATCGAAAATTCATATACTAACAAAAGGGTTATCTAAGAATTGAAATATTTGGTAATTCATAGAAGTCCACACATAGTATATGACTACAATACAATAGTCAAATGCGATACAGTGTGAAGCAAGCAACTACGTGATACGATTCTGTCATGCGATTTTATGCAGATTCAAAGCCAATAGCCATTATGTACTTATAGTCGGGTGAATCGTTCATTATAATAATTGAAAGACATCTCATCAAATTCGATAGTCGTAAAGCAACATAAAACATATGAAAACATACCTGAAGAATTTCTCCGAGTGCTTCTTCTGGAGCCATTCTTAGACCTCCTTTCCCCAAACCGAGCCTCTGAGACAGAACTGCACAGTTCCAGTTAACAATTTATTCTCCGAAAACAAAAAAAACTTTTATTACAAAAAATACTCGATGAATATCTTAATCTATGTCAAAATACTGAAATACGGATTATTAATTCAATACCTTTCAGATCTACCTTCGTCTCCGCCAAAGCCGAGACACAGTAATATCTTTGCTTCTTATCCTGTCACAGAAGAAAGACGAAGCCTTCAAGTCAGATTTTCACACAGATATAGAAGAAAAATATCGAGATTTCATCCATACATCGACCACCTTACCTTCAAAAATAGATTTTTGCTCAGTCCACCTTTTATGTGGCCGACATATTTTGCCTGATGCGGAAGACAATGTCACTTCAAATTTCAAGAATCCGTAAAAAATAAGAAATAAATAAGAGCTTAAAAAAGACTATTTATTACCTGAGCCTCGACTGTCAAAACAACAGGATGCTCGTATTTGGAAAAATCTACTTGAAGCTCCTGAGGAAAAACCGACAACGCGATCACCATACGAACAAAAACAGTAAACACAAACAAAATTTATAAACTCTACGACCAATTTGTATCGATTATGAACTCAATCGGATAAGAATTCACAGGGTTTTCAGCTTAACTCGTACAACAATGTAGCTCAATTATGCAGGCATATACCTTATATATCCTCACAAGTACTATAAATCGATCGATTTCAACGGATACTTCTCAATTAGGTTTCTAACCAAAAAAATCAATATAATCAACTCCTACCACTCAATTAGGTTATTTCTCTCATGTTTTCGTGCAATCAGCATACCGAATAATACCGAACCAATTCAATATCAATCAAGTAGCATAACAAACACACAAAAATCTACCGTTGGTTCGAATTCAGGCAATTCATAAATCCTGTTTCGTTAACAGCAAATAGTTACGGAAAAAAAAATTAAATATTAACCTCCAAACGAGAAAGAAGTTGCTCTTTCGTGAAGCCCATCGCTTTTTAGAATTGGCCCGGAGAAAATTAAGCGCCGGAAAGATTCTCAGTGCGGCGGCGTTATAGATTTGCAGGGCTTCACAGTCGAGAATTAAGAGGAGGTAAAAAACTCGAGCGAGTTGCTTTTATAGTTTATAGTCGAATGTCGAGATTGCCCTTCATTAAAACTAAAACTGCAATTTCCATCCTTACTGAATGGCATATTCGTAATTGTTTTCAAATTTGAGGGTCTAAATATATAATTTACCGGATTTATTTTATTCTCTCCTTGTATATAAATACAGTGAGGTTTAGACGCGCGCTCAACTTAGGAAATTCCAGAAGCCGAGAATCACCGGAGAATCGCCGGAGAACCCTCTCTTCGCTCTCGCTCAAAGGCACGAATTCCTTCGAATCTGTGTTTCCTCCGTTCACTGGTAAAATCTATTAACTGATTTTTTATTTTATTTTTTTTTAAAGAAGCTTTTGGGGATTAGCTATAGTTTATTTTTGTGTGATTTTTGTTAGAGTTTATGCGTAATGTACGATGCTTAGTCAGTGTTCTGTGTTTGAGTTTTCTGCTTTGGTTTCTTCTGTTATTTTCCATTGTGGGGGTTTATGCTTTAATTGATTTTCCTTTGTTAGGGTTTATCGTAATTAGAAGATCCTTTTCAGCAATCGAAATGCAATGAAAATAATTTGTGATAATGCGAAGCAAATAGAATCTGAAATGAACTGTAGGAATTTATAATCGACGGCCGTGGATTATTTGGTAGTCGAAAAACACGAAGAAAGATTGAAAGGTTAAATCTTAAACGGTATCCAATCACTTCTATGAAAGAAATCACGGGGCACTTACGTTCTCTCCATAAATATTTAGAATGCTATTTTTTCAATATGTGGAAAAAAGATATTAATTATGTCGAATTTACGTTTTGTTTCTATGATCTGTTTCGCTGCGTTTTCTCGCTACTTTGTGAGGATAATAGTAATCATCGTTGTGCCTGAATTATATATTATTACGCTGATCCGTTTCGCTGACATTCTTTCGTGTTGTTGTACAGTTTCAAGAAAATGGCCGGACAAGGATTGCGTATCCATGTGCACAGCCACGATGACATCAGAGAGTGCACCACCCCTGCTGAAGTGTGGCGTGCAACAAAGCCAGACAGCATTGTGGAACTAGTGATCCCGTACGATGTAGATCCATCTATGAGGCAGGCGATTCTTGACAAGATCGGGGACCACCCACTCGTTTACATTCGAGATGGATCGCCCGGTGAGTTCCCACCTCGTAGGCCTGCACCAGAACCAAGGGCTGAACCGGAACTAAAGGCAAACGTATGGGCGAAGGTAATTTCTTTGATATTTCTGGTTCTGCTTATTGGGGTCTCGAACTTCAATTTCGAGGCCCCAATAATAGGTGAGGTCCCTCGTTTCCCTTGTTCTGCTCGCGTGTTGGTTGCTGTGGTTATGTGTCTCGTTGCATTGCTTTAGTGAAGAGCATTGTTCGTTATGCTGAGGAATGGTGGGGGGAAAGACGAAACGTGATGAAATGCTGTCTATATTAACGAGTAACTTGTTGATTTTACTGATAAATGTTGTGTATATCGACTAGTAGCGTACTTATGGAGCTTCTTACTAGTGTCGATTTTGCTGGTGAATATTGTCTATATTTCTGTTTGTTAATGATTTTGTATGAGCTATATTTCCGATTTTTGTTTCGCAAATCCTTGTCTCGGTTGAGATTTGTGCTTCCTATGGAGCTTCTACGTACTCGTGTTGCCTTTGCTGATGAATGCTGCCTATATTTCCGTTAGTTACTCCGATTTTGAAATTCGAAATGTTATTTATGAGTTTAATCTCAAATTTTAGGGTAAATTACAATCACCCCTGATTTATGGAATTTACGAAAAAAACCCTTCTTGTTTGGATAATTACATCTAGTCCCCTCAACTATGATTTTTTCTTACATCTCCACCCTTATGGTGTTAAATTCAACGTAATCATCTATATTTCGTGGAATGTGCTCTAGTTTGTACTCGTTTTGTGTAAAAACACAGCTTCTGATGCACCACAATCTGATATATACAAGCCAAAGAATACATTTTACGATTATCTTGCTTCAAATGTAGAGTTTGAATGGGATAAAACGGGTACATACGTGATAATATTCCATATAATCTCGAAGTTTCCACTAAATTTGAATCCGCAAGGGTGGACGTGTAAGAAGATTTATAGTTGAAGGGACTTTTTGTAATTAGCCAAACAAAAGGGGGTTTTGTCATTTAACCATATCTCAGGGGTGATTGTAATTTACCCCAAATTTTAAAAGAAACATTTTGATTGATTAAAAATGTTATTTATGATTTTCAGTTGGATTTTTAATTTTTATCCTAAATCAAATATCAAATAATATATATATTAAATTCTTGCATTTAATCAAACCATGTTATTCATCATCATTTTACACAATTAGCACCATAGGATTCCCACAAGACAAAAAAAAATCCACACATGAGATGATAGCCACAAGACTGACTAGTTTTTTCACAAGATAGTGCCACCTATTAAATTAAATAGAATTTCTTTAATTTTTTAATAAATAAATAAAAATAAAAAAAATAAAAAACTTTGATGCTTCAACCCACATGAGATGTTGCCAAAAAAAACTTGAAATTATTCTAACATCATGGGGCAGTGTCCCATGTTCACTAGATGCCTCTTCCAAAATCTGCATATCATAAATTCTGCTAAGTATCCAATTATATTTTTTATATTATAGTAGCATTAATTTATATTATATAATATAAGAAATAAATTTAAATTAAATTTAATGAAATCCAAAACCCGGAAGCATGACCCACAAAATTGTCTTGAAAAGACCAAGTACAATGTTTGAGAAACAATAATAAATGGAACCCATGCAGTACTCTTAATTTTCTCCTAAAATAGACAGCTCCATGTGCAAATATATATTTTCAAATATTACTAGAGTGACATTCGTCACTCCATCATGTGTTTGGACTTATTTCTCCGATCCACTATAAATTTATTTCAAGATCGATAAAATACATGAACTCGAGATTAATTCACTCACTGAAAAAATATTGACGAGTTCGACTTATAAACTGTGTTAATAACTACTAATCGCATATTAACTTTTGTCACTGGGACTAATTACATTGTTGGCAAATCTTTGCAAGTACTATTGATTTTTATTAGAGCAAATTACGGTCACCACTGAAGTATGCTTAAATTACGAAAATACCACATAGTACAATTACCCTTTCAATCATGCATCGTTTTACACATCCGCCGTTACAGTTTCAAATTTAACTACTAGACGATGGATTTTCCAACTTGAGCTTACCGGCAGTAATTTAGCTATTTTATTATTAGTTTGATTTTGCAAAGTTTAATACTTGACATATTTTTTTTTTCTTTTGGTGCATTTGACTTTTGACCTAAATCATTGTCCCATCTTTCAAAAAACACCACACGCATCTAGCTAGGAATTAAGTAACAAATTATCTAGAAAAAATTCAGTCCTCAAACAATTTAGCGAAATTAAATCACATTTTTGTCTCTTTTCACTATGTATTTATAAAAGATATATAATTAAATGAATTACAACATACATTAAATAAAGTACAACTCAATACTTAAATATACAGGACTTCAAAACTAAACTCAAAAATCACACAGTAAAATTAAATTTGCCTGTCTCTATATATATAAATATAAATATATCGTCAGTAATGTCTTCAAGAAATAAATCGAAGATCATCCGAAATGAATAAAATAAATATTAAACAAAAACCCCGAAAAAAATAAAATAAAATAAAATATAATATAATATAATATAATATTCGATATTCAGCAGAAGCTCCACAAGCGAATATCACCATCATCTTCGCAAGACTCCTCCGCCATTAAATTAGGATCAAAGAAAACCCCAGCACCACCCATCAGCATCTCATTGTACTTCGGGGAGTCGAAGTTGTACCACGCCGCCGCCGCCGCCGCCATGGCCGCACACTCATCAAAATGCACCTTACAATAATCATCTTCGACGTGTGGACTCGAACAATTATTCGGAGACGACGAGTGGTACGACGAAAGCGACGGCGATGGAGTGTCGTTGTAGCAGCCACCAGACGAAGACGACGATGACGGAGAAGTGTCCAGTAACCTGGGATTATTATTACTATTACCGTTACTATTACTGTTACTATTACTATTACTATTATTTGCGGCTGCAGTAGCTGCGGCTGCTGCAGAAGCAATCCTCTGTATGGATTTGGGGGAGAGGATTAAGTTATCGGGATTAGGGTTAGTGATTGTGGAGATTGGGAAATTGAGATTGGCGGAGGAGCCTTTGAGGCATAAAAGAGCGGCGTCGTAGGCTCTGGCGGCTGCTTCTGCGGTTGAGTAAGAGCCTAACCAGATTCTTGTTTTTTGATTCGGTGCCCTAATTTCTGAAACCCATGAGCCCCAGCTTCTCATTCTCACTCCTTTGTACTTCTTCTTCAATTCTTGATCTGATTTTGTTGCTGCCTTGTTGTTCTCTGTACTTGATGAAGATGGCATCTTTTTCTCTGGCTTCACCATTTTCTTGTACACTAACACAGCTGAATGTGTGTATGTATATAATGTGTGTGTGTGTGTTTTTTGGAGGAAGAAGAAGTGATTGTGAAGGAAGAGGGGGAGGTGAGGGTATTTATAGAAAGTGGAAATGTATGGGGGAATAACCTTTTTAGTCAAAGAATAGTAATAATATTGCTGACATGGCTGACAGATATTTTCCAGTTATCTGAGTTTTTTAATTTAATTTATTTTAAAGAATTAATTAATTAATTAATTAATTAAGAAAGAAAGAGAGGAAAAAAGTGGCTTCTTCACATGACAGTGACTTTTCTAAGCTGCTGCTGCAGTGCGCTGCTGCTTTCCTTTGAATGTGTACAACTATATATGCATGGTAAAAATTCTCTCTTTAATTTTAAACCTGATGAGGTTTATTCATGCCAGCATTGCTAATTAATCAGACTTTTTCTTATATATATTTATATAAAGGGTAAAAATATAGTGTATGGTGCACCACAATCTGATATTTACAAGTCAAGAAACACATCTTATATTTGATCATGTTGTTTCAAATGTGGAGCTCGAAAGGGGTAAAACGGGTACAAACTTGAGAATATTCCACGTAATATTCTAAAAGATTCCACTAAATGTGACTCCGTAATAGTAGACATGTAAGAAGATTCATAGTTGATAGATAATTGTAATTACCTAAATATGAAAGAATGTTTACGTAATTTGACGTTATCTAAGGGGTGGCCGTAATTTACCGTATTTATAAATAGGTCAGTTTTGACAGATTGAATTAAAAAGAGAAAATCTTGAAAAAGCCTTTTATTTTTTATTTTTTTTATTTTTCTTTTTTATGAATGGCAACTAATTAATAGTAGTAACATGGAGAAGTGCCATTTTTTACAAAGGCCAACACAATTTTGCTCAGAAAATAAATTAAAGGGCAGACTTTTTGGCAGTCTGTAATCACATGAGGAGGCAAATTAAATTAAATTAAATTAACCACAAATTTATTTAATTAAAAAAAGTTCTTGACTTACACCACAAGTCACACATATTAGAAAATTACTCATGCAAAAAGTAGTAAAAATTGAATCTTTTTACCCTCACTTGGAAAGGGAGTCACTTGGGCACATGGGCTTAGCCTTAAATTAATTAGATTTAAACAAACAAATCTTAGACCCGGCATTTAATAATCATAGATTATATTATATTATTATATATATTTATTTGAGTAATATATATTCTGAATATTCTAGTACTACATATACAGAATAAATAATATGTGGCTAAAAAAGAGAGAAACATAGGATTCCCTATTATATCATGAGCAGCTTCCAGGATTTTGCAGGAGTGTGTGCCTGTGCTGTGTGAATACATATAAATTATAAATTATTATGATCACAATAAATAAATAAATAAAATAAAATAAAATAATCAAGAAACAATAAAACTAAGTACGCGCAAATGGAACACTAATTAAACACAGTACGTACTATGTAAATTTGTAATATGTATAATGCCCTTTAGCTCTAGAAAGAAAAAAAAAAACAGCTGGTGCTTTTCTGTCATGCATGGAACTCCTAAAAACGCGTTTCTCTCTCTAGAAATGGGGTTATGATTAAATAAATAAAAATAAAATAAAGTTTTGCAGAATAACTGACTCATGGGGACAACAAGCTTACGCCTGAATCAATTGACTTTTTTTTTTTCTTTTTCTGTTGTTATTAATTCAAAATTTTATTTATTTAGAGCTAGGAATTCGATGCGATTCTCTTTAATTTTTTGTACACTTCAACTATAATAAGAAAAACAACGCTTTTAGGCTATGGGAAAAGCGATTTAAACACACATGAAAATATGGCTACATGCATGAATATATATTGAAGAATACATACATACATATATATATATAATTAAATTCTGAGCAGATCAGTCAATATTTAATATAAATCGAATTCCACTAATTTTTTGACATTCGACACTCTTAAGTGTTAACTTTTAATAAATCACGCTGGTTAAAATTAGGGTTAGAGGGGTTACGGGTTATGCTGGAGTTTTTTTTTTTTTTTTTCAATTATTAGAATTATAACTATATTTTTATTTAAATTATCCATATGTCAATTATTCTATGGCATCCGATTTTCCTATTAAAACAGGTCATCCAATCTAAATTTGCACCCTCTATCTATCTATATATGTATATATGATTGTATATATGTGTTGATGCCGCGTTACGTTTGAGTGAAAAAAATTCAAACAAGTTGCCTGAAATGCCTCCCAAAGATAATTAGAGATCAACTGAAATTGACAGGTAAACCATCACTCACTTTGAATTATATTTATATATATAGGTCCACACAAAGTCACAAATTATTCCAGAATATTCATAGATCAATTTAATATTAATTATCGACATAAATTTATTTATTTATTTTCTAAGTACTATGAATTTATAATGTAAATGAGTTGTTTCAGAATAGTTTATCCGTACTAATCTTTTTTCATTACCAAGAATGGTGTCTGCTCGAACGAATAGAATCCGTACGAACCTCTTGTTCCTCGTAATCGCAAGCTAATTAATTAGCATCAATATATATTAGCATGGAATCAATTCATTAATTTTCACTTATATATATATATATATATATCAAACCCTAAATTGTCAGAAATTAAGTTAATTAATTAATTAAGTACTGGTGAATTAAAGGGCTGTTTGATGAACTCTCTCTGTCTCAGGTGACTTACAGTTATGCTAATAATTAGTAATTAACTAATACTCCGTATATATTTCATTGTATTGTATTCCTCGGAAGTTTCGACGGAAATTTCGTATATCTAAAAATGTTTTTTTTTTTTAATTATTTCCTGCAATGGTTCAACGGGAATTTGGGTCTGTTTCATTATTGTGTCATTCGATCGATGTAACAATATAAAAATAGAAATAAAAATAAAGAACGAGTAACGATAAACAAGCACGAAAATCAGGTCGATCATTGGACTAATTAAACCTGGAATTTTCCAACTTCCGAGTTCCAATTTCAATTTAATTCTAATAATATATGAAACGGAATGGTCGAAAATGTTACCAATTAAATGTTAACAAACTCTCATTATAGATTGGATAATTTGTTACACCAACCAAACAAGATGTTTGTTCCTTGTTGTACGGTGAATCCCATCATGCATTGTACTCATACATATATATATATCCATTGACGTGATTTAATTTGGATTTCTCTCTATTAATTTTTTTTTAATAAATATTGTAAAAATTGATGGACGAAATTGCTGGGAAATAGGTGAGAGTTTCTATTTCAACAACCATATCTTTTAATAATTTATTTAGCCAAAAAAAAAAGGAAAAAAAAAAGGACATGTTTTTTTTGGATATATATACTATGAACTCGTGGGGGAAGGACAATCCGTACGTACGTGAGCTAGCATATTTTGATGAAAGGGCACATTGTAATAATATTAGTGTAGGCCAAAGACAGCTAATCCCTTTAGACCAAAATTAAAATCTATCCCATTTCAAATCATTAAATGTAGAAACTCTTGTTTTTCTTCAAGTTTGATAGATGGCGGAAATGAATATTCAAGTGTGTGTTGGAAAGACCTAAGAAGCATCCTATCTTATCCCATTTTCTTGAATCTCGATCCGGTTGGGGGTTAATTTGGTAATTTTAGTTACAATGTTTGTAATACGAGAAGGTCGAAGACTCTGAAGTTATAGGTTGTGCTTGGTTGCTCTTAGTAATAATAATGGTTTTGTCTCACGATTTATCCCGAACCGATCTTTAGTTTTCATCGTAGGATTGCGTTTTAAGACAATTGATCTTCAAGTATCAAACGAATTAAGTTGTTCGGCACTTAACATTCTGATATTGTGATGGGATGTTTATTCAGTATTCGACGTTAATTTCATTAAACATGTCGTTGTTCTGCTGCGGATAATATACTATTTGAACATCGAAGATGTTAGGATCAAACGCGAATTGTCATTAGACGAAAAAGTTGTATCTATATGATTTATATGCACAACTTTGTACATATAAATTATAATGATTAACTGCTTGATAGAGTACATTTTATTGTCCATGTATTAGAAACTTAAGAAAGGAATCGAAAGATTTGGAAGAGACCAGGTGAAAGTTTTATTTGATGCACTGTTTGATTATATTAACTGTTGATTTATACATAATCATACACACACTGTATGTGTACTTAGCGGGAAGTTATTCAGTACATCAACGATTAAAATCACTCGATGTATTTTACCGAGCGTAGAATTTCAGTCAAATTATGTGAATATCAAAGAGAGAGGGATGTGGGATCAAGCACGTGGGAACACAAAATTGCTGGAAAACAACAGGCACAATGTCTTAAGTCAAACACGTGCGAGCACAAATTAGTGAATCAAATATAAATATTATATTTCACTAAATTTATTGAATAGTTTATTTTATTGGGCTAATTTTTTCTATTGGGCCCGAAATTAATTGGGCTTTCAGCTTATCACCAATGTTTCAACTTTACGGGCTTATCCAAAGCCGGGCCGCTTTTGATTGACCCAATAAATAAATATATAATTATATATATATTTAATTTAATATTGATAAGTGCGATAATTATGGGATATTTTCATTAATGCAGCTAAGAAGTAAAAAACATTTGACCGGAACGCGCGTGGGTTCAACAATTCCCTGTCCGAACTGGAACATCTAGTCAACGCCACAAGGAAATCTCATTGGCCAGACGAAACCAAAACAACGTGGCGCCAATGCAGTTGTTCCTTAATCCCACTCGCACAGCCTCACGCGTCTCCACCACTCAGTACCTAAACAACAAGGCGCGTGTCCTTCACCCTCATCGTTTCTGCCAACCCTCCCCCCTAATTAGTCAATCACAATTCTAAGATCCCAACAGCGTCGGAAAAAAAATCCCCTCTACTGCTCTCCACATCAGTTACACAAATCAATTATGAAGTTGGCGGAGGCGGCGCGTTGCTTATGGCCGGTGCTAGTATTGCTTTCGGCGGCGGTTCCGGCAGCGCGTGGGATATGGTTGGATTTGCCGAGTTCGGGAACCAAATGCATTTCGGAAGAATTGCACAACCACGTCGTCGTTTTGGGTGATTACTACGCCTTCGTCGGCGAGGATTACGATGTCAATAACACTGTCACTCCCACCATCACCGTTAAGGTAAAATCATATCTTTTTTTTTTTTTAAATTAAATAAATCAAATTCTAGAATTTTCTACTGCATTTGATCGATCTAGTCACCTTAAATCTGTTAGGATTATATCCAAAAATAATAAAAATTCTACAATTAAATTTATCAACTGTTTGTATTCAGTGAATGATAAACTCATATTTTTTATTTAATTTTTTTTTTGCAGTGATTTTTTAAATTAATGTTTTTTTAATTTTAAATTGTTTACATTTATTTTGATGCCTCTGTTTAGATATGTAACAATGGAGTTTCTGGTATTAAAATTGCTAACTCTGTAAAATCCAATTGAGCAATTCTGCAATTCACAATCAAAAGTTGTGTGTGTGTGTGTCTATATATATATATATATATATATATATATATAACTTTTGATTCTGAACTGATATTAAAATCTCTACATAGTTAACGTCATCGGATTTAGCTAGTGATGAATCGCATAGCAAGTGGACTCTCGATTTTGCTCTTTGAAATTTCGGAAAAATGATTTTTTATTAGTGATACTCTTTTCGATTTTCTTCTTTAAAGACTTCGAATTGAAGATCGTATTTTTGTTTAAATATTTGTTGTAGGTGACATCACCGTATGGAAATAACCTCCATCATCAAGAAAAAGTCTCCCACGGTCAGTTTGCGTTTACGACAACCGAGAGTGGGAATTACTTGGCTTGCTTTGGGTTAGACGGTGATCAACACGGGATTAAAAAGGTCACTGTCGGTATTGACTGGAAAACCGGAATTGCTACAAAAGATTGGGACTCTGTTGCAAGAAAGGAGAAAATCGAGGTAAAAAATTATTGCATTCGAAAATTGGTAACGATAACAAATCCAAACTTTTGTTGCTAAATTCTCATAAATTCGTTATTTTTCTAAAATTGTGTTTCTTGTAGGGGCTTGAACTTGAGTTGCAGAAGCTCGAAGGAGCTGTGGATTCAATCCATGAGACTTTAATTAATATGATAAATAGGTATTTCCCGGATCCAATAGATGCTTTTTCTTTTCTTTTTCATTATACTAAAAGTTAACGAAAAATAAACATTTTTTATTTATTTATTTTTTTTTTTTGTGCAGGGACTTTGACATAAACAGAGTTAGCGAGAATACTAACGAAAGAGTGGCGTTGTATAGTATAATGTCACTTGGTCTCTGCATTATGGTTTCGGTTTTCCAATTGTTGTACTTGAAGCGATACTTCAGGCACAAGAAGCTTATCTAGACCTGGCACTCGATATTTTTTTTTTTTTAAATTCTCTATTTTATAGAAAAAACTAAACGCATAGCAAATTTTTGAAGAGAAAACGGGCTTCTCCTTCGTTTTAATGTAACAAGAGAGTGAACTCTCTCTCTCATTCGAAATGTGCCTTTAATCTTATGAGGCAAACTAATCGATATTTAAAGCCTCTAATAGTCCATCATTTTTAGCGACGATTGTTCGTTAATCTATCGTTTCTTTTCTTTGTTGGCGTATTAACTTTTTCACAAGTTGGTGCTTAAAGTTTGGTTATAGATCGTAGGTTCAAGGTATTTACCGACTGGCTACCTTGTCTTGACTATTAGTTTCATTACAAAGCCCCACATACATGTGACATTTGCAAAAGTTAAACTGGTACATAGAATCTCCAAAAACAATTGAAGACAGAAGAAAGATTAAAGTATGATTAGTCAGCTGATTAGGACATAGATTTGATATTCGAGCAGTAATTAACTGGATAATATTCTGTCCAAATCAGTTCCCATTTCCATAGAACATAATTCCATCTGCACAGCTTCGCACTAAAATATCGACGTGGATCGGATTTTTGGCCACTTTAATTAAAGTAAATTACCATCAAATTATTGCAAACTATGGTCATGAATTATAAAATTTTATTTTATTTCTTGTGAAAATAGGTTCTTGATTTTTTATCTCCCCATTTGTTGGGATATTAAACCTACTAAGTACCAACCTTAACCTACATATATAATAATATTTATAAAAAAAAAAAAGCAATATAATAGTTTCTTTAATCTAAAAATTATTTTTTCACACACAACATGTGTGTGTGTGTGTGTGTGTGTGTGTGTGTGTGTGTGTGTGTGTGTGTGTGTGTGTGTGTGTGTGTGTGTGTGTGTGTGTTTTGGTGATGTATATGATGTGATAAATTGGTATACGTAAGAGGGTTGTGTGTGGGAATTTAGAGGAAGTGGTTCTTTATGCAAATTGTGGGAATCCACCAAAAAACTCAAAGGTTGGAATCATACCATGAAACCACAAACTTTGTCTCTTTCTTTCTAGATTTGTCTCCCCTAGTGCTCTTCAATCTATGCCATGCATCATCAACCTTTATATATATATATTGCACAATTTATTAAATAATCCACAGTATTAAAAGGGCACAAAACAAGATTCTTTACATTATTTTGTTGGTATTTTCTCCACGCAACAAAAACTTGAGTAAAATAGAAAATTTCACATCTCTCTTACATTAATCTTGATAATTGTTTTCCAATCCCACATATACTCCATTAGAGCTAATTAATTTTCATCGAATTCAATAACCCTCTTGATATTGACTTATTAAGATAATGCAATATAATGATATGACACAAGCTCAATTAGCCTATTAGCCAATCACAATTTGTTGAGATATATAGTGTTCTATTAAACTATTGTTGGATTTTATCATCAATTCATGAAGATGAGTGGTTGTGATGATAAAGGATTCCGAGGGTGTGTCGTGCAAGCAACTAATTGTACATGCACGTGTATTGGCTGAGGTGGAGCTTAAGACATGCGTGTTGAAGATTTGAGGATGGAGCTAACTTCTAGCAGGATATAAAAGGAGTAATTGTCTTTAGCAAGGATTATTAGAGAGAGAAAACATCGTATGCAGAGAGAGAAAAAAGTAGAGAAATCAGAGAGAGAAGAGGAAGAAAAATAGTAGAAATTTATGGACGAAAATCTTTGTAGTTTGATCTTCTTGTTAGTTATTTTGTAAACTCTTGTTCTTATTGATTGAATAAAGATCTTGTTCATCCTCCGATTGTTTTTTGTTCTATTATAGTTGATTCATTAAATTTCAGATTAAATTTCCCATGCTAGGGTTCATGCAGAATTAGAGTTTTCTTGTTTGTTTTGATTCTCTGCATAAACTGTTCTCAACTGCGATTTGTTCTGATCGAATATTCGCGTTGAAATTAAACCATAAATTCGTCGCAACCGGCTAAAATATTATCGTACCACGGCATCTCAAGGGATGATATATATGAACAATATTATTTGATTAAGAACATGGTACAATTAAAAACAATAATACTTTTAGACCAAGACTTCATAGAGCCTTTATTTTTTATAAGAAAGTAGACTCCCATTGGTTAATCAAGAAATAAGATCTCTATTAATTAAACACAAATAATTAGTGAGAAACTGTGTGTTTAATTAGTGCCAATCAATGAATCCAAACGTCACTCGCACTAGTACTAAGAATGATTAAGAAACAATTAACCAAAAGGTAATTCCCTAATAAATGAGTTAATTAAGAGTGCCATTTACAATTAAAGTGTCCACTCACCATCCACACTCTAACAAGCACTAAACCCTAACACCATTTGGTGGTCAAAAAACATTTGCTAATAATACAACGTATGAATTCAAAAAACCTTTATTAATTTTTTTTAATGCAATTGTTTTTTTCCAATTAGTAGCAAATATTCTTGTTGATACAGCTATTGGGGCTGATGGATAAGGAATCTTAAATGGGAATCAAAAGTTAGTGCAAAACATATATATATATATATATATATATATATATATATATATATATATATATATATATATATATATATATATATATATATATATATATATATATATATATATATATATATATATATATATATATATATATTTTTCTTTTTTTATCTTTCTCTTTTTATCTCTATATATACATATATCTATATATATATATATATATATATATATATATATATATATAAATATATATTTTTTTTCATTTCCACCACTTCCTTTTTTTATTCCATTTTTTACCTTTCTCTCTCTCTTTTTTTCTTCCTTTCTTTCTCTACATTTCCTTCTTTTTTT
>NW_012194849.1:1212187-1271064 GCF_000504015.1 Erythranthe guttata
ATTTAGCTATGATTGCTCTTCAATTTGGCTATGCTGGAATGTACATAATTGCCCTTATCTCCTTGAAGGGTGGATTCAGTCACTGGATTTTGGTTGTCTATCGCCATGCAGTTGCTACTCTCGTTTTCGCCCCGTTCGGTTATTTTCTTGAAAAGTACGTTCATTATTTTTTTTTTGTCTTTTTTTTTTTCATATACATTTTACGCTCGATCTTACGTTGGATGTTGTTACGGGTATTTTTTTTACAGGAAAATAAGGCCTAAGATGACGAAATCGGTATTTTTCAAGATAATGGTGCTGGCTTTCTTAGAGTAATGTTCTTGAACACAATATATATCTACAGTAACAATTGTTCTTGTTTTAATTAATTAATACCAAATAATTTTGTAAATATTTAAAAATTAATTAGGCCGGTGCTCGACCAGAATTTGTACTACGTCGGAATGCAGTATACATCGGCAACATTCGCTTCGGCCACTGTTAATGTTTTGCCAGCCATTACATTCATAATGGCTGTCATTTTCAGGTAATTAAATATCACTCTCACCCCTTTTTTATAGTCATTATCTTAATTAATTGTACATCAATTAAATAAAAAGTAATTACTAAATATATGTAGATTAAAATCAAATTAAATATATTTTTGATTTGAAATAATTTTTCAGGTTAGAGAAGATAAATCTGAAAAAGATACATAGTTTAGCAAAGGTGATAGGCACACTAATAACAGTAACAGGGGCAATGCTAATGACACTGTACAAAGGCCCCGTCGTCGATATCTTATGGTACTCCCACGGCGGCAGCCACCACAAAGCCGCCAGTGCCGCCACCGACCAGCACTGGGTCACCGGAACTATTATGTTGCTCTGCTGTATAGTGGGGTGGTCTGCCTTCTTTATCTTACAAGTATAAATAACTACCTCCTCTTCTTCCCTCCAATTTCTTTTATTTTTTCATTTTTTTATTATATTTTTTTTTCAAATAATTAATATTAATTAAACAGAATAAAACACTAGAGGAATACCCAGCAGAGCTATCTCTAACATCATTAATATGTATAATGGGAATGGTGGAAGGCGGAATTGCTGCTGTAATAATGGAACGCCGTAAGAGCGCTTGGGTTATCGGCTTCGATTCTAGGCTTTTAGCTGCTGCGTATTCCGTAAGTACACTTCGATCACTAATTAGTTATAAATTTAACATAATTTTATTTTTTGAAATTTTGGTAAATAATGTATTTATGTCATTAAATTATGTGTTTCAGGGGATTGTGTGCTCCGGAATTGCGTACTACATGCAAAGCGTAGTGAACAAGTCGAGAGGGCCGGTTTTCGTGACTGCGTTTAGTCCGCTAAGCATGATCATCACCGCGGTTTTGGGAGCCATTATTTTGTCCGAGCAAGTCCATCTCGGGAGGTATATATATAATATAACTGCATCAGAACCTCGATAAATTAATACTCGATAAATTAATAACTTCGATTACAAAATAGTTTCTCCCGGTCCCGAATCGGTGAAAACGTTTTAAATTATTAACTCGATAATTTAATAATTCACTAAATTAATAGAATTTCCCTGGCCCCGACTGTATTAATTTATAGAGGTTTAACTGTATATATTATTTCACCATTATTATTATCATTAAATTTAAAATAAATATATTGTTAGAATAAATAAAAGTATTAAAAAGGAGATTGTATGCATTGAAACAACAGCTTAATAGGAGCAGCAATTATAGTGGTTGGGCTTTACTCTGTGGTTTGGGGTAAAAGCAAAGAGAGATCAGCTTCGGCTTCAGCTTCAGCTTCGGACAAACTGACATACAATGAAGAAAAAGCTAATGAATTGCCGGTGGTCGACAAGAAAACATCATCAGCCATTGGCATCGTCACCGAAACTGCTTCTTCGAAAATCGGAGATTTCTGACAAGAAGCAGAGCCGTGAAAAAAAAAAGGAAAGGGCGTATTTGGAAGAAAATGTAGTTTTTGTGTATCGTGTGGATATTCGTTTTCTTAGCTTCGAATCAAAAAATGGGCTGTAAAGGAAATTAACGGCTCGGCTGCTAGATTTTCCCAACTAATATATAATGGCTATGTTTCGTTAACTTTATCGATCTCTGACTTATAAATCCTAAATACGACGAATGGAAGAAAAAATCTTTGTATGGACAGGAAAATAATTCACACTAAAAACTACAAAACACACTATACACACTAAAAAAAAAAAAGAAAAAAACTACACCGTGAAACATACGCTACCCTGCAAGCAAATACTAAAGAAAGTGCAAACACTACACCGAAAACACACATTAATAAAGAAAATACGTACTACACCGTAAACACAAACTGGAAAAAACACCATGCACTACATCGTTAAAAAAATCAAAGAGCTCCAGAAAAACATGCACTACACCATAACGCACATTGAAAAAAAATGCCTACACCTAAAATACACATTGGAAATAAAAACATGCACTAATACACATAAACACACACTGGAAAAACACACACTGAAAAATGAAACACAGACTATATCGAAAACACACACTCAATTATACAAGAAGTACACTGATAAATACACACTCGAAAAAAAACACGCACTAAACCAAAATCACACACTAAAAAAATGCACTAAACCATAAACATACATTAAAAAGAAAATGTGCTACACCATGAAACACACACTGGAAAGAAAAGCATGCACCACACCAAAAACACACAATAAAAAAATAAACACGCACTACACCGTAAATACACATTAGTTTGTGTTTTTGATGTCGTGTGTGCATTTTTTTAGTGTGTATTTTCGGTGTCGTGTGTGTATTTTTTTTAGTGTGTGTTTTCTTTGTAGTGTGTGCGTATTTTTTAGTGTGTGTTTTTTGTCTAGTGTATGTTTTCCAAGTGTGTGTTTTGGTGTCGTGTGTGTATTTTTTGTAGTGTGTGTTTTCGGTGTAGTGTGTGCATTTTTTAGTGTGTCTTTTTGGTATAGTGTGTGTATATTTTTTTAATGTGTGTTTTCGGTGTAGTGTGTGTAATTCTTTTTACTGTGTGTTTTCGGTGTAGTGTGTGTATTTTTTTAGTGTGTGTTTTCGGTGTAGTGTGTGTATATTTTTAAGTGCGCGTATTTTTTTTAGTGTGTATTTTCGGTGTAGTGCGTGTATTTTTTTTAGTGTGTGTTTTTAGTGTAGTGTGTACGTATTTTTTAGTGTATATTTTCGGTTTAGTGTGTATATATCTTTTTAGTGTGTTATTCGGTTTAGTGTGTGTAATTGTTTTTAGTGTGTGTTTCGATGTAGTGTGTGTATCTTTTTTTAGTGTGTGTCTTTGTTGTAGTGTGTGTAAAGGCTTATTCACAATTAAAATCACCAAAAATTAATATTATAGTACACAGATTTTAGTTAAAATTGGTGCAACGTCCAAAAAACTATTTCACGATTAAAATCACCAAAAACTGTATACTAATACACAAATTTTAGTTAAAATTGGTGGAACGTCCAAAAAACTATTTTATAATCAAAATCACAAAAAACTGTACACTATAGTACACATATTTTGGGTAACATTGGTGGAACGTCCAAAAAACTATTTCACGATGAAATTCAATAAAAACTGTACACCATAGTACACAGATTTTTGGTAAAATGGAAGGAACGTCCAAAAAACTATTTCACAATCAAAATCACCAAAAATTGTATGCTATAATACACAAATGTAGGTAAAATTGGTGGAACGTCCCAAAAAATTTTTTACGATCAAAATCACTAAAAACTGTATACTATAGTACACAGTTTTTGAGTAAAATTGGTGAAACGTCCAAAAAATTATTGCACGATCAAAATCACAAAAAATGTATACAATAATACATATTATTTAGTTAAAATTAGTGCAACGTCCAAAAAACTATTTCTCAATCAAAATGATTAAAAACTGTATACTATAGTACACAGATTTTTGATAAAATTGGTGGATCGTCCCAAAAAACTTTTTCATGATCAAAATGACCAAAAATTGTAAAACTATAGTAACAAATTTTGGGTAAAACTTGTAGAACGTCCCAAAATCTTTTTCACGATCAAAATCACCAAAAAATTGTAGTACACGGATTTTGGATAAAATTAGTGAAACATCCAAAAAATTATTTCACGATCAAAATCACCAAAGACTATATGTAATACACAATTTTTTGGTAAAATTGGTGGAACATCCATAAAAAAATATTCACGATCAAAATCACTAAAAACTGTATGTTATTACATAAATTTTCGGTAAAATTGGTGGAACGTCCCAAAAAAAATTTCACGGTCAAAATAACCAAAAAGTGCATGCTAGTATACAATTTTTTGATAAAAATGGTGGATCTTCAGAAGAAAAAAAAATCATGATCAAAATCACCAAAGAATGTATAATATAGTACTAGAATTTTGGGTAAAATTGGTGTAACATCCCAAGAACTTTTTCATGATCAAAATCACCAAAAACAGTACGCTTATAAAGTACACAAATTTTGGGTAATATTGATGGAACGTCCAAAAAACTTTTTCACGATCAACTTCTCCAAAAAACTTTTTCACGATCAACTTCTCCAAAAACTGTGTACTATAATACAAAGTTTTCCCTTCCTTTTTCTTTTCGATTACTGATGTTCCTTTATGGGTTGCCTACATCAGCAAACTTACATTATAGATAGTGAGCTATACACATCTACAATAACAAAAATAATATGCTTTCCATAGTTGCCTGTACTATGCATAAACCAATCAGAAACAACACAATTGTTTCCAATAATCGTTTTGACAAAGTATGCACAATTGCTTCAATCATCACTTTAGCAAAATATTCAGGACTAGACAAAATAGAAATTAACTGCTCGATATTTTGATTGTTTTTTTGCTATTATGTTAATGTCAAAGTAAGCTGGTCATATGAGTTCAGTATCGACCTTGTAAGTGGAAGGTGAATCTCTTCCTATTAACTTGGAATAGTATGCCCAAAACAAAATTATTGATTTTCCCTAAAACGAAAAAGTATCCAACCTTGTAAAAACAGCTTCTGTATTCAATACTACTTTAGGTTGTGGGGTTGTTGGCTCATATTCACCAGAATCGTCACTCTCATCGCCATAGTCTTTTCAAAATCAAGAAGAAACGACAAGGCAGCAATCATGGTCCTGGAAAATTAAATTAAAATACATTTAGAGGTCAGCAGAAGTTAATACGAAATAAAGAACATAACAAAAATAAAATAAATGTGATGGATGAAAACATGCCATACACAAGCATTTGCAGCCTATCTTCAAACCAGACTTTCCTCCGATGAAGATCACACAGGGTAATAAGTGCTCTTTTTGCTTTTGCTTCATCCTTCTGCTAATTTGTCACAATTCAAAATTAGATAGCTCAAAAACAAAAAACAAAAAAAGTTTACCTAGTAAAATCAGAATACCTGCAACATCTTGAACAAAAGATTTTGAAGTGCTTTATTCTTGGGATCATTCTTATGCTTCTGGTTCATTCTCATAATACCATCGAAATTGGGCCGATTCTTTCGGATAAAGCAGAGTAATGTGGGCTAGAAACATGGTGCGGTCACCTCAATTCTTAGCCACTGTAGGAGTCGGAGGCAATTCCACTGACTGAGGTGAAAATCAATGCCGCTTGCTGGAGAAACGGCCCAAGAGACGACTTGAATTGGTTGTAGATAAGGCTCAACTCCGAACTATAACCTTCCGGGTCGGTGTTCATTTTGGATCGTAGGGCAGGGAGGCTGAGCTTCTCGGAGCTCTGACCCGAAGGGAACAACAAGTCCATCTCGAGGGGCGACAGTAGTCCTCAGCATCTAAGTTCTCAAAAGTGGCCAAATCTGTTGAACATGCCACAAGAAAGACGAAAATCAGATCTCAAAACAAGCTAGAAATTCCAAAAATAAACTTATAAACACTGAACAACAAACGAATCAATAAAATGGTCATAAAGGCAGTTGGACAATAACTTTGCCAGTGCCATGACATAATAAAGTTAGAAGAAATTTGTCATCAGCTACTCCATGGGAGCGACAACCAACTCCGATCAACGACTAGGATTCATTTCCACCTGCCAGCTACTTCCAAAAACAAAATCCTACGGCCACCAACCAAAACCCATAAACCAAAAGCTCCTATGTTTAACAACACAGACCAGAAAGCACAGAATAATGCATTCAAACATTGATTATGTTAGTCCCTACTTAATAGAACAGGTTGTGGTTTCTTATACATTCAGAATATGTATCATAAAACTTCTTCCTCATACTGATGTAAAATAACTTGTCATATCCTCTGACAATCAATGCACTGCATAAAAACTAACCCCAGCAATTGAGTCCATTAGTTCATAATTTTTCTTTTATGTAAAGAGGTAGACCAATAAGCTACTAATCCAACAGCAATTCAAATGTTCCCTCAAAACTCAGAGATCTTTCTCTTCATGCAAAGTCGAAACTACTTACTGCTGTGTCAAATCATAAATACGAACAAAAAAGCAAATCGACAGTACAGAAGAGTTGTTTCACCATACCATACTTCAGTAGCAAACTTCATTTTGGGATGCTCGAAAGGGTAAAACTCTGCAAAAGAGAAGAAAAAGCAAAAGCAAGATCAGAAGCAGCAACTATGGAAGGACTAAATCTCTAATATTAATGTGCCCAAAACAAATCACCTACCTACAAGATAACATCCGTTCAATAGCAGCCGCCTTCCGGCCAAACCGCCTGAATATACGCCCTTCCCCCCACTTGGCGGCAAAAATATCATGCACAACGTACTCCTGGAAAAAAAACCTAGATAAATAACTAGAATTACACACAGAATAGAAGGTAAGAAACAGTAAATACTCGTACATTTATCTAGGGTTTTGGTCGGGGATGCCATTTCATAGCGAGTTCCGTGTAGGCTTAGCTGGAGGTCGTCTTCTCCGGCGGATCGGTCCAGCTGCAGTACCTTGTAGTAGTAGTAGTAGTCCACTCCTCTGAGTAACGATCGCCGCCGTCACCTCCACTTTCACTCTCTTCTTCTTCCTTTCTCTCTCTATGTTTGATGAGTTTTGGGGTTTTACTCGGCTCGGCTCGGCTCAGCTCACACTTCCATTGTGTTTATGATTAAAAAAATAAATTAAAAGAAAAAGTAAGAAGCTGCCAGTAGAGGGGAGAAAGGCGTGAAGGAGGTGTACAGTAGTTTAGGGTATTTCTGTCTTTTACTATTATAATTATATATTAATTCACATTAAATTAAAAAGAATGGCCCAATTTGGGATTTTGGACTGTATTAAAAAACTTTTAACAGAACCCAAAACACTACAGCAGGCCCAAAATGAATGTTTGGATCTTCAATTTGGATTCAGAAGCTCGATAAGTTAATAACCTCTTTTAAATAATATTTTTTTTTTATCACACGAAAATAAAATTATTAAATAGTCAGAAATTACTGATTATTAATATAAATAAAATAGATAATAATTAAGAAATTTGGTTTGAATATTAATAATTTATAAATTATTAATTTCAAATCGTGGGCCTGAAAAATTGAAGGCCGTTTATACATGGTAGCAAATGGGCTGCAAAACTTTACAGAACAATATTTGATCCAGAGCCCGAATGCGTTTGTTTCTTTTTTCGTAATAACGAATAATTAGGATCGACAATTGAGTCGGTCCAACCCGAAACTTGATTGTTCGGCCTGATTGTATTTGGGGCGAGCCTAATTAACTATGAGTTGGGTCGAGTTTGAGAGATTTTATAAAACTCGATTCATTTATAAACTGAGTTTGAGCCTATTGTGGTTTGATCTGAATAAAGTCCTATCGATTTAATTAATAATTGAATAAATAATATATTTATTATCTTATGTTCAATATGTAAAAAATAACTAAGAGCATATCTAGAATTACTTGTATTTGTTTCATTTTAGACTCTTATGCATTTTTTGTCGTATAAATGAATGTTCTTCCGGAAAAGCAACAAAATTCAAACCAATTTATACGTATTAAACGCCATGCAAACTATAATATAGTTTATTGTAGTTTTAAAAATCACAAAATTATTTTCTGCATCGATGATGAAAACGATGATCCGATTTCGTTATTGCCTATTCTAGAAAAACCACTAGTCACATTCGCTGCTAAACATTATAATCATATGCCCGTTATCTTGTATTCTTATATATAAAAGTAGCAAACGTTGGTGTAGTTTAAGAAACCCTAATGACATTTTCGTAATATTTTTTTAATTATATTATCTCCATTTTTCATCTAATATCTCCTATTTTTCAGTCATTTTCTCTAATTACTAGCTAATCGACCAGCATAATATCTCTTATTTTATGTTTGTTTTTTTTATTTGTTTAATCTTTTTTCTCTAATAGATTCGTTATACCCTTTACTTGTTAATTACATTTTTGTAACTTTTTTCCTACTAATTTTTTTATTTATTGTCTCAATGAAACGTTTATCTTCTTTCTTTGTTAATGACATCTTTGTAATTTTTTACAATTAAGTTTATATATTTTTTGACAAATTGGTTTGTATTATTATTTAGATTTGTATGAATATTGATATCACTAATAAATTTTATTATTATAGTATACTATATTTCTTTACTAATTGTTATAATCATGTATTAAATTAATATATTTTTATGTTTATTATTTGAAATGTTATTTTACAAGTCATTGACTGGGGTATTGTCATATTTATTACAGATTGCAAAATAAATACGTGCATAATCCGATAAATTCTTAATCATAATGACACAATCTGGTCATGATAAAAGAAATTAATTTTGCTAGAAAAAATTTCAGAAAAAATAAAATGTTTTTAATTTCCAAAAAAATAAAATATAAAGACAAAATAGCAATTTAAACTCCGAAAAGAAAAATAGGGTATGGTCAAAGTAAGTCAACTCTGCTTTTGGAATTCAAAAAATATTTTTAATGACAACAAATAACAATAATGGAGGGAAAATTTTGTTAATCTTGCCCCCCGGATTACAAATTACAATCAAGTCCCTCAAAAAATAAGAAATTAGAAAGCAACGCCGCATTAAATATAAAGGCCCTTCTCCCCTAAATCCCCAATACACTATAAAAATTAAACCCCGTCCGGTGCTTTCTCTCTTTCTCTCTCCTCTCTGTGTGTGTGTTTGTGTATGGAGAAAAAGCTGTAGAATATATAGATACAACTCCTCTGTACGTATCGCATCGGTTACGTTCCGGCTGCACGCCTGTGTTGCGCCATTGGTAAAATTTCAATTTTTTTGTTGTTGTTGTCACACCGTTTATTTATTTTGTTGGATTTTTTGTTTTTTTGCAACTTTGCATGATGATTGGATTTTTTTAATTTACTTTTCTGATTTTAGGTTTTCGTTTCTGTTTGTGTTTTTTTTTTCCGGTCAGGATTTGGGATTTTTTCGGTGAAGATGACAGACTTGAGCGGAGAAGTCGAAGATGGGTTGATTGATCTGAACAAGGAACCCGTGGAGAGAAAGCGGAAGAGGGTTGAGGAGATTAGTTCGGCCGGAAAAGGTAACGAGCGGTCGAATGATTTGCCGAAAACCGGTAGGGTTTTGAGGTCAAGGACTGTAGCAATGAGTGACGGTGAAAAGCAAGTGATTAAGATGGGGATAGTGAATATGGAGGTTAAAGAAGACGATGAAGATGAGATGCTAATGGTGGAGTCTGAGGAGGAAGGTAAAGTGCAGGTTTTGCAGAAAAAGAAAAGGAAGGGTAGGAGGGGAAGGCCCCCGAAAAATGGAGTTAAAAGTGAGGTTTCGGCTCCGAGTAAACCGAAGAGGGGAAGGCCTCCGAAAAATGAAGGTAAATGTGAGGTTTCGGCTCCAAGTAAAAAGAAGAAGCGGAAACCGGGAAGGCCCCCCAAAGCAGAAAGTCAATGTGGGGTTTCTTCTTCGAGTTATAAGAAGAAAGATAGCAAGGTAATCGAGAAGAAGAAGAAGTTTGATGCTAGTAATGATGGGGATGGTCAATGTCAGTCAATAGTGAAGCGAAAGCCGGGAAGGCCGCCGAAGATTAGGAATGAGGAAACGGGGTTAGTGATTAAGAAGAAGATTGTTAAGAAAAATGGCGATCATAAAAAAATTGAGAATGCGGGTCCACTAAAGAAGTTAAAAATCGACGCAAGTGATTTAGGGAATGATCTCGCAAGGCCAGAAAAGGAAACGGTTGAGCGTGCAGATGGAAAGGAAATGGGTCTTAGGGAGCAGAAGCAGTTGGTGAGGGATCAAATACTTGATATGCTTATGAAGGCTGGATGGAGTATTGAATATAGGCAGAGGCAATCGAAAGATTACCAGGATGCTGTTTATATTGACCGGGATGGAAGAACTCACTGGTCAGTTACGTTGGCTTACCAAAAGCTTAAGAAGAAAATCGACGAGGGAAAAGCCGAAGAGAAAGATGTCATGGCGTTTACTCCTATACCTGAAGAGACACTCGGTATGCTGTTTAGAGTGACTGAGAAAGGCAAGAAAGGTGGCAAAAAGAAAGATGGTGCAGTGAAGACAGTCAAAAGAGTGAAAAGGGTGTCGTCTAAAACCAAACCATTAGGTGGAGAAATTAAATCGAAACTGAATCCGCGAAACCAACGAAGTTTATTGGCTCGTAAACCTAGGGAGGGCCCTGATAGTAACAATAATGAGTTGTACGAAGAAAAACGGTCTTTACTGTCGTGGATGATTGATTTGGGAACTGTTCCACTTGGCGGTAAGGTGAAGTACAAGAGAGGAAGGGGTAAAAAGATATTGATTGAAGGGAGGATTATGAAGGATGGAATCTGTTGTGATTGTTGTAATGTTACACATAGGGTTTCGGACTTTGAGGCTCATGCTGAAAGTAAAGTTGGAAAATTGTTCGAGAATATATATCTCGATTCTGGGAACTCTCTTCGTCGGTGCTTAGTGGAGTCGTGGAAAAAACACGTGGAAACTGATAACATTAATTTTGTTACCGTGGATGTGGAAGGCGATGATCCGAATGATGACACGTGCAATCTCTGCGGTGATGGTGGTGACTTGATCTGCTGTGACAGTTGTCCGTCAACTTTCCATAATGGCTGTTTACATATTGAAGTATGAATGCCCCTATCCTCCCTTTTTTGCTCTTCTTTATTTTTTTATCCAACGTCTTTTGTCGTTTGCCATTAATTTCTAGTTCCATTATGAATAGCTGCATGGACAATCGAACTTGATTTAGCACGTGCAGTAACTTTAATAACCCTAAAGATCGTGTTTTTTCTAATCTCTACTTATTGTGATTCTACAAAAAGAAACTAGGTTGACGTACTCGATGCTCATGTAACATAAGCGCTCACATGTATTTTTACATTACTCGAAATTTTCTCCAAACGTACTATTGCTTTCATCATTCATTGGTTTTTCAACAATGAAATATTAGATAGTTAATTATTTTTCGTGTTTTAAATGATTCTCAGAGTAAACTGTTCTCAGAATTCAACTGATACACGTACTTTTATTTTCTCTTGCTGCAGGTTCCTTCTGGAGATTGGCACTGTGTATACTGTTCATGCAAATTCTGTGGAGTGACCTGTGAGAGTACCGATGATGATCATGATATATTATCGGAGTTGTTCACATGCCGTTTGTGTGAGGAAAAATGTAATATTGCCTATTTTTATGATCTCCTTGTTTATTTATCATATAGGTACTGTTGCCTTGATTATCTGCAACTTTTGTTCGTTTTGCAGTCCACATGCATTGCATTAATGGGGATAGTGCTGAAGATTTTGACGGTGAAATTCCATCTTTTTGTGGGAAGGAATGCTTAAAGGTATTCGGCTTACTATTAAATGCAATATTTTTTTTTTCCTTTTCTTACGGAGAATTTATATTTGTTTGTCATATTACTCCTTACATCACAGTACACCTCTTCCAATCAATATTCATGTTGATTTGTTTTTCGTGCATGAAAAGCTTTATGTTTTCTGTTCTAGTATCTCAGCCAACTCTTTTTCTTGGGTAAGGTAACTCAGCAAACTTGGAGTGACTGTTTAGCCAGAGGAGAAAAATTAAATGACTAGTTTGATTGATCCATATTATTTTTATTTTCCTGAAATAAAATTGTAATGCATAGAGAGTTTGCGACATGAAGTAATAAAAAAAACAGTATGGATTTTCAACTATTGTTGCAGTGTGAAATTGATTTCACTTTTCAACCTGCTGATCGATCATCTGCAATTGATCCTAATCTTAATTGAAGCTCTCTACAAATTCTTTTTAGCAAGGGATCAGATTATGTATCCCTTGCGTAGCATGTTCACTATAAGACTATATACAAGTACACAAAAAAGATAGATTCCTTTTTCTACTTCCTACATTTTCTGACCAAACATTTATTCGTCATATATTTCTAGTTGACTTTCTAGGTTGATGAACTTCTCTTGATCTTGATAGTGTATTTGAGGTTTGTCCTGCTGTTGGTAATGCATTCGATTTGATGAGTTTCAAATATATTCTTTCTTCATTTAAAGTGGGCCTTCTCTTATAGATACTGTTAGTCGGGCGAATTTGTACATATGTAAATTTCTAACTTTTTATTTAGTTTGAGCTGATACGTTTAGTACTTCTAATCTGCAGATTTGTGAGCAGTTACCGGCTCTTCTTGGAGTTAGAAATGAACTACAAGAAGGGTTTTCCTATACCATTCTTCAGCATAGTGTTATTAGTGACGATGAATCTCGTAATGGTGACTCCTCGAAGTTAGAAAGCAATTCCAAGTTAGCTGTTGCTTTCTCTGTTATGGACGAATGCTTTGAACCAATCATAGACGAGAGAAGTGGAACCAATATCATTCACAATGTTGTCTACAGCTGTGGGTAAGAACTTTCAAGTTTCAACCTGAATTAATGCTTTACGCCACAAGATCAAATGGATCTTTCATTCTTCCATTCGCGTTTTTTTTTTTTGCCTAGGTCGAATATTAGACGGTTGAATTACGATGGATTCCATACCATTATCCTTGAGAAGGGTGACGAATTTGTTGCTGCAGCATCTATAAGGTTACCTTACTTGACTTTTGTTCTGGATATTTTTGTAACATGGATTATTTTAGAGCTCGTTTTATCCTTATCAAGATTATTGAAGTGGTTTTTTGTTGGGATTTGAGATTTGTTAATCAGTGCTTGATGAATGCTTAATATTAATAAATGTGCTGCACGATTTTGTTAGTACTACACGTGCCGCGGGATTTTGGTAAATAATGAAGTGCTGCAAGATCTTCTCCTAAATGAGACTCTTGCTTTAGTCGTATTTTTTGTCGGCTATATATATGTCTATACTGTTGAGTTTTCTTACCTTGTTTAGATGTGATAACTTGTATTATTTTTTAACATCTTTCCCCAATTAGTCGAGACTCCTGAAACGAGTTAATCTGATGTTTGTATCCAAGTGAAGTAATTTTGAGACATTTACCAAATGCATGTATGGATGACGAGACTAAAAATCGGAACCTATATAAAACAATTAATACTCTCTGTTGCACTTTCATATCAATTATGATGCACCTTAAATTGTTTTCTTCAATCAGTTGCTTGGCATGCACTCTTGCGCTTATGTGAGGCAGCTTTAGGACATGATCCTATTTGAAACCCTTAAATTGTGGTGTGGTTATTCACTAAGAAACTCTTCTTCACAAACCTTTGTAAAACAGAATTCATGGCAGTCAGTTAGCGGAGATGCCTTTTATTGGAACTCGGTTTATGTACCGTCGTCAAGGGATGTGCAGCCGGCTCTTAAATGCTGTTGAAACGGTATGTTTTTTTCTTTCTCCGTTTAGGTATGTTTTTAGTTTTATGTGGTGTTTGTATTAAATGTTGCCAAGTCCAGACCTCGTATCTGATTTGGAAACCCTAGGCGACGTCACGCGATATTCTCGTACACATACCCTTTTTCTTTCCTAAATTAATTAATATATATTTTCTCAGGTTCTTCGCTCACTTGGCGTCAAGAAACTGGTAATACCTGCAATATCGCAACTCAACGAAACATGGACAAAAGTATTTGGTTTTGTGCCGGTTGAAGAATCAGAGAGGCAAGAAATGAAGTATATGAGCATGATTGTATTCCCAGGCGTAAACATGTTACAGAAACCTATAATGGGTATCGAACGGAAAATCGATTCTGCAGGTATTTCATTGGTCCCTTCTTTTTCAAACAAAAAAAAATTCCATCACCACTGTCGTTTATCATTAATTTCTTGCAAATTAATTATTAATTGTAGCTGTGGGGCCCACTGAAGTTATACCCGAGCATCAGAATAATATGCAAGAAAATCCTGCATCTGATTCCAATAACGAAAAAAATGCTGACGTGGAATCTGACGCTGTAATGCCAGCTGGCTCGTTGAATAAGGAAACTATCGAGATTGATGCAGTTGTTGCTGGTTCAGACAATGGCGATTGCACTGACCACCTTGATGAATCGAAGGATAACAGTGTTTCCTTAAATACCAATGTGAGTATCGATTGCAATATGGAGCCACAAGAATCTGCTGAAGAATAGTGCAGTTGCGAACGATTCTTTTTTTTTTTTGTCGAAAAATGGGGGAAATTGTAAAGTGTAGTGCATGATGGAGAGTGAGAGGAAATAGATAGTTAAGTTGATGAATTGGTCTTAATCTGCAAAGCTGGAGCTTTTAACTTGTTTTGATAACCCATGATTAATTGGGTAGCTAACCAAAATGGAGAAATGGATCCTTTTTTTTTTTTTTTTTTTTTTTTTTTTTTTTTTTTTTTGGGGGAAGAAATGTCTATAGGTAACTTGTATAAAACATTGGGCATCTTTTTTGAATGGACATCTTTTGGAGTTATGGGTGGGATTTAAATTAAGGGGAAATTACAAACACCTCCCTGAGGTATGGTCAAATTACAAAAAAACCCCTCTTGTTTGGATAATTACATCTACCCCCCTCAACTATGATTTTTTCTTACACCTTCACCCTTATGGTGCCAAATTCAACATAATCATCTAGATTCTGTGAAATGTGTTCTAGTTTGTACTCGTTTTGTGTAAAAATACCGTTCTCGATGCACCAGAAACTGATATATACAAGCTAAAAATCACATATTATGATCATCTTGCTTCATAATGTAGAGTTTGAATGGGATAAAACGGGTACAAAATTGATAATATTCCATAAAATCTTGAAGATTCCACTAAATTTGAGGAGTTGAGGGGGTGGTTGTAATTATCCAAACAAGAGGGGTGTTTTTGTAATTTGACCATACCTCAGGGGGGTGTTTGTAATTTACCCTTAAATTAATCATTTTTTTTATTTTTGGAAAATCGATTTTTTTTTTTAGGTTTTGATTTTGGAATGTGGCTTTTCATTCATTTTTTTCGAAATTCCAAGAATTACATATTTAGGTGTATTAAAAAATATTGATTTTTGTCGGTTTCGATTTTGCAGCATGTTTTTTCAATCTAATTTTTGAAAATTTGATTTCTGTTTTTTTCTTTTTTTTTTTTTTTGATGAAAATGAAATTTGTTTTACACTTCTGAAAAAATTTTAAAATATTTTCGAAAATGTTAATTCTAATAAAATTGGGTACCTAGATATGGGTTGAGACTACCCGGATCCAGATAGGAATGGACTTGATCAGCAAATTAGATAAAAGGCCTGGCCCAAGTTGGTGATGTAAATTAATCACATTTCAAGTTGATATTCAACCCAATTTATATGTTAGTTATAATTTATTTTTGTCTTTTAGATACAAAATTGATGTTTATTGTTGTACAAAATAATATACTTTTTTCAATCGTTCGGTCTGTTATTATATATTTTTCAGTCTCCACCCTCATCACTATAATCATAATAATATGTCTATAGCATTTTTTGTACCATGTCATCTCGGACTTTTCATATTATATATCAGTTGCAGTTGTTCACTTCGACCTAAGTAGATCGCAAGTTAGATATAGTCTATTCTTATAACTACTTTTTTTTACCAACTTTACACCAAAGCGGTCACTATCGCCCAATCTATCAACTAATCTTTCGAGTTAAATAAGTGCATTACTATAAAATATTCACTACGATCAATTTCAAATGTAGACGAATTCTATTGCTCTTTATGAGAAAATAATGAAACAAAACATAGTTAATTAAATAAAAAAAAGATTTCGCACGCCTAACTGGGTGCTTAAAAGTGTTCCGCATACCCACTTTGGGCGTGGATCTCACCGAGCATCTAGTTTGTACGTGGAAGTAGATATTGTGCACCCGTTTTGATCGTGAATCCTCCTTTTAAAATTTGTACAACGAAAATAAATAATTTTATCTCATTGTGATGTGTATCTCGATCCTCATCCGATTGTAATTTGGTAAATCATTTCAACAAGATGAGTTTTGGTACGATTGTATTCGTAAATATGGAACCGTAATTAGCAATCCGCATTATCAAAACAGCTAATAAAAAACAATCAATACAATAATATTATTGGCGTGTTATTAATAAATTAAAAATTTAAAATAATTAATTAGAGAAGACGCGGGAAACACAAAAAGAATCCCAAAGAGAAGGAAATTTCCGCGCGGGAGAATTGCAAACAAAGAAATAACCTGTTACCGGTTCCACAGGTCACCTTCAAGCAAACCTAAATCCCGAAGAAAATATAAATAGTTTATTTCCTGCCATCGCCCTTGAAAAATATATAAACTCTCACGTTAATTATTATTTACTAATTTATTCCTCAACAAAAACCGATTTTTACCGTTCACTGTCAATTGCACAACTAATTATATTTCAGCAAAACCCTTTCCCAATCACAATTCTCCTTCTTTCCGGCAAAATTCGCAGAGGGATTGAACTGAATTGAAACCCTAATTCAGCTATGGAGGGGAAGAATGTCAGGCGACGATTGGTTCAATCGACACTGTTTCCTCACAAGGAGAGTTCGATCAAGGAAGTTGGAGATCGCCATGCCGATAGAGAAGATGAGGCGGAGGAAGAAGAGGAGTGGTGTGGCAGTAGCAAAAGCCGAGGAAAAAGTAAAAGGAAAGGTAATTCGAAGTCCAAAACGACGCCGTCAGCTTCTACGAAGAAGGTATGTGTGGTAATTCGTGCTTTTAGTTGATAACTCACAATTTCGATCACATCGTGGATTCTGAGACTGTTGCTTGTGAATTGAGAAATAGTGCATCTGCATTCAGGATGAACCTGTAAATCAGCTGTTATTTTTGTAGGAAGCATGTACTCATATATGTAGCTCATGGAATAAAGTATGTATTCATTATTTATTGTGTAGGTTAGGGTTTAGATAAATGGAGCTTGATCAATCGAAGCATTCTTCATGCTTGATTCGAATTTCCATTAACAAGCTTAAATTTGGATATGAGCTTGGTTTGTTAATCTAATAATACGATTACGAGTTTAATTGATTGAGCTGAATATGATAGAGATGGTTATGGTCTAAGTCCTTATTTTAATGTTTAAGCCCCATCAGATTGGTGCGGGTTACATGCCTTGGACAATCTGCCTGCATACCTGCATTCATGTATAAAGATAATCGATATACCAAGTAGATTGAGCTTAAACATCTTGATATATTCCGATATGTCACTTTTATTAACTTATAAATTCTAGCTTCAAGAAGTACCTAACGAAAAGAGATTTTCATGGTCACTTTAATAAGTTAAAAGCCATGCTTTATTTGACTTTTAGAAATCAATTTTGAGTAAGATGGTATGGTTTATACTCCAATAAGACTTATGCGTACTAAATCTGCGTCGACTATTAAACTTCTCCTTTCGGTTTTCTTTTTTGCTTTCTCATTCATTGTAAACACTTACTAATTAACTCCAGAAGTGATTGTTGTAAGGTGACTCAAGAGTTGTAACTGCCGCTGCTGCATCCTCTAGTATTTCCAATAAGAATGAATCCTCATGGTGAAAAAATGTTTATTAAAAAGGAACTTCACGTACTTGCTTCAAGAATTCAGAAGATTGATATTAGTAGGATGTGCCTGTAGCATTGGCCTAAGAGTGCTTCTTTGATACTCAGTTGTGTCTGTTAGTTGTATTTTACGAACTTATAAGGCTAGGTAGAAGGAATGTCAAGAAAAAATGTTACACATAACCTATATGATCATTCTTTTTATGTACTAATGTCTGTGTGTTTTACTTTTAAGGTTATAGAAAACGGCAAAGAGACTTCAAGCAAGCAAGTTGATGACAATGAATCCCCAATTACTGCCAGTAAGTGAATACCTTGCTGCAGTTATGATGATTCTTTCTTCCTTCCAAGTCCAATTCCAATCAGAAAGAGGGATAAGGAGAATCCTGCTGCTTTTTTAGTTGATGTGTTATATTATAGAAACATGGTTCTTATATTGAATAATTTGGTCTGATTATCTTGCAGAGGGCAATTTTTTTATGAAGGCATCTGAGCGACAGCAGCAAAAAAGGCAGCAAAACCAGCTGATATCCATCGACTCCCCAGAAAAAAATAATGAAATGTGTTCAACTCCATGCTCTGTTGCAAGTATGTTATTTTCTTGTCACATTTCAAACTCTGAAATGATTCTTATTAGTCAGTAGGATAACTACTACTCTATCTCACAATTATGCCTGTTTCTTGTGTCATCTCCTTGAGAAAAGATTACCATTGTTTACCTTTGAAATGATACTAGAGAGGAGCATTAGATGATTTTACAAATATTCCAGCTTAATTTATTGTAATGAAAGAAATTTCCGTAGATGGTAGGAGTACTCCTCGAAAGTTGAAGCGGCAGAATAACTCAACTCCAAGGAAGGAAAAGAGAAATTCAACACCCAACAAAAAAATGAAACGTGGCACTGGAGAAACAAGTTGTGGTCAGATCCCATTTGATCTTACACTGGATGAGCAACCATCGCGAACAATTCCTGATCTTAGATTGGAGGCAAAATTGACAGCCGAGGTATGTTAGCTGAAATTTTTTTCCTCCCCTGAGGATTGAAGTCTGACCTAGAAAAATATTTTATCTTATTCCACATTATGATCTTGGAATTTTCCTTGTTTTTGCTAGGAAAATTCACGTATATTTGCTGGAAAACAAATTCATCCGTTTTTCAAATCATGGAAAGGGGGAAAATCAGGTCAAGATTTGACTGATTCAGAAACTAAATTGACCTCTTTTGAGAGAAGGGAAAAAGGCATTGCTTTCAACCCTATTCACGTCTTTGAGAATGTTGAGGTACACAGTTCATTTGTTTTGAACAACTAGCATTATACCATATTATTCATCAGCTTCTGCCACACAGAAAATAAATCATTAGGGTTTAATTCGTTCTGGTAAATTTTGAAAAATCTTCATCTGCAGGGTGATCATACAACCCTCAATTGGGGACAATGGCCTTTTTCGGAAAGAAGTGCTAATGATGATCTAGAATGTGGATGCTCACCAGTTTATGAAGGATCTGTCGACTCCTTAAATTTTGATAACTTTCCGAGTGTCTCTCACTTAGCCAGAAGAACACCATTATATCAAAACTCTCATCAGTATTCTGTCCCAAAACAAGATGTTTCTGAGAAGCTGCCTATTATTCCGGAGTGTTCACATTCTGTTTCACCCTTACTATTCGATAATAAGACAGAAACATGTGTCGAACAACAAGAAAATTCGAATATGCCGCCAAAAGATGCAGAAGGTTTACTTGGTGCATCAGTTGAATCAATGTTGCAGGTAACTGTCAGTTGCTATATTTGGCTGTAATTCCAGGAATTTGCTCCCTTCATGAAGCACTTGTCTTAATAGAAATATGTTTCCTTTTCAATTTGTTGAACTTCTTCGAGAAGATGCATGTCATATTGAATAAAAGGAATGTACTATGCTATTACGTAAATCAGGCGTAGTGCCTATATTTCATTTTTCATATGCATAATTATTGCAAGAAGTCCTGATCTTCAACATTCTCAGGACCATAAACTGGAAAAATCTGACTTCGTTGATGGAATGCCTTGTGGAAGCTTAGAACCTGAGTCCCAGGACAGGCTTCTTGAGGAAAGGTAAAATCATATTATGCGCATATTAAGTAATTTGACTCATTGACATCTATATCATCGATGCTCTTTTTTGAGAAAACAATTAATAATTACTCATGGACAGTGTCTAAGTACCTTTAAAATGTTTTTGTTCTGAACATAATTTGGACTCCGTTCCTGGTTTTTAGTTGAGATATTGAATATGTCATAAATTGATTTTCAGTTTTAGTTATAACTTTCATCCTTCAAGTAAGAACAGTCATACTTGATTTTTCAAAAAAAAAGTTTCTTCCTTCAGTGATTGCCTACATGTTCCACTCGAACTTCCAATTTTCATTTTCTGCAATTGAATCTCTTTATTTTTTTATTCCTAAATTATATCAAATATTAATTCCCAATACCTGGTGAAATGCTTCTTCACGCTTGAGAGTTACAGTGGTTTTCATAACAGAAGTAATATCTGAATTTTTTTCATTTATGCTGTTGCAATCCAGGATCATGTCTCATTACCACACTTGTCAGAATCAGCCTGTAAATTACCTATGGACAGACAACTACCAGCCTCAGAATGCCAAGCAGGTGAAATATCTGCCATATGGTGTTAGACAAGTTCCCTCTTCTATGCTGATTACCCAATATCATACTATCTAGAAATCTATAGTGTATGAGGAATACTTAGGTTTGATACCTAAAGAACTCCTCAAAAATGAGTTATTACATGCATGTTAATCATTTCTGCAGTATCATCTTATTGAATTATTTTCTTAATTATTAATTTTTTTTTTTTCAAAGGAACGTTCCTCTAATGATATATATTGTGTCTGAGGAATACTTTGAGAATAGGGTGATCTAGGGTTGATGTCTAAGTAATATTTCAAAATTGAGTTCTGATATGCATGTCTGCTGCTTTAATTCAGTCAAACCATTCCTATAGTTTCATATCTTTCTTTAATTGCCAAATGAAGGTTCCTCCAATTTAGGTGAGTATTACTGGGTATGCTGTCTGATTAGATTGGTCTTTTTGACATTGTGGAGGGATACTATATGCTTCTTTATAATCTAAGGACATGGCTCTTAACATTTTCCTTACTTTTCTCCATCGTTAAGCTTTTCTTTTTGTTTATACAGTTCTTTGTTTGATTATCTTCAGGTATGTGGAAATGCTGAATCAGTAAAATATTTAAGTGAATGGCTTCATCTTTGGCACAAAAGGGGATCTCTTACTACTAGAGGTTACATGGATGAAGATAATTCTATTGTGCAAGATGTCGATCATGATTATCAGCATAGTGACTCTGATACCAACAATGGTGAAGAAAGCTTGAAAAATGTTCTCTTAGTTACTGGGCCAGTTGGGGTATATAGTGCATATCTTCTCTTTCTGGCTCTAAATTAACAAAACATCTAGTATATCTGCGTAGGAAGAGTATTTGATGCTCTGTTTTATTGTCTAGAGTTGGTGATTGGAAGTGTTTGTAATTGCAGAGTGGGAAATCTGCTTCCATCTATGCTTGTGCGAGAGATCAAGGGTTTCAGATTATCGAGGTATTTTGTATAGTCGAAAAAAATTAGCTAAAGTTTCATCTTATACAACCTCATGCCCATATTTTTTCATTTACTATTGTTTATTAAAAATCTTCTGGTTTATTTAGAAGAATTATTATTAGCTTCATATGTTCTAATTCTAATTTGTCCCACTACCATGTGCAACGATGGCGTGGATACATGCTGTTGAGACTTGCTCTGATTCATATAACATATCTGACTTTTGTTCTTGTTTTCTAGATAAATTCATCAGATTGGCGTAATGGAGCTCTAGTAAAGCAAAAATTTGGCGAGGCTGTGGAATCTCATTGGCAGCGGTTTGTCTAAACTAACTGTTGGTTTTACTTAAAAGCCAGTCTACCAAAGAAATTGCATGATTTTTCTTTCTACTGAATGAATGAGCTTTTTTACTAATTAGGATTGCATCCGATATAATAAAAAATGAGAACCAATTCAAAGAAAGGATAGAAAAAATAATAATATGTATGAAACTCTAGCACTATTCGTACGTTAGTGAGTTCGAGAAGCTACTGCACAAACTCGGAAAATTAGGGTATATTTGATTCAGTTTTTACAAGTATCCATATATTGCCATGAAAATTTTAGTGTTTATTGTTTTATTTCAAGGTGTGGCACATTATACATTTGTTTGGCCTTCTAGTTTGAATATTGCACATGGAAGTATCTAGGATATGATTGTATTTTTTTTTTTTTGGTCAGTTTGATTTACTTAAAAACTTCAACAGGCTGAAGGCATGTGTACTTCTGACTATCACTAACATATATCAAATGCCTATTTTTGTTGCAGCACAGTAGAAAATGCAACAAATTCAGACAGCAAATTGCAACCAAAGTTCTTTAAGACGGGTAACGAAGAGGTGGGTTGCTGTGACAGTGAAGTAATTGATCTAACACACTTTCCAGATAAGGAGGATTCTCAAGATACTGGTTCATGCCCGATAATATCAGTTGCTGGGTACAACAGAACTGGCAACTGTCAGGATGGGATTAAAACATTGATACTGTTTGAAGATGTGGATGCTACTCTCTACGAAGATCACGGTTTTATTACAACTATACAACAGTTGGCGCAGATTGCTAAAAGGCCCATGATATTGACAAGCAATAGTAAGAAGTTCTATTGCTTATATTTGTGATCCTCAGCACTATTCTTACTCGCCGACTAACTTCTGTAAATAATTCTTAGGTGACAATCCTGTCCTCCCTAAGAATTTGGACAGGTTTCAGTTATGTTTTTCCGTCCCGTCAGTAGAAGAACTCCTTAGACTTGTCTATATGGTAATAGTTTGTGAATCTTTTATCAGATTATCATTCAGCTCTCTGTTTATAAGGCAATATTATAATACCCTTCTAGATTTGTGATGCAGAAAAAGCTAGCATCCATCCTTGCTTGGTAGAAAGATTTGTTAATTATTGTCAAGGAGACATTCGCAAAACCATCATGCTTCTCCAGTTTTGGTTCCAGGGTCAAACTCTCGGTAGAGGTAATTTATCATTCTAATTGTTGCTGCTTGTTACTTGTTGGTAACGAGCCAATGATGTCATATATGGCAGAAATAAAGGGATGAAAAAAGGCCTAAGAAAAGGCTAAATATTGAGGCTCATGTTCTCTCTCTGCTTTGAAGTCTGATACGTGTTTGCAATCTTTGTTAGCATTTTAGTATATACAAGATCGCAGGACTCTTCCACAGGTTTCTTTAAAATTTAAAAGAAGTCTGTTTCCCCATTTAAAACTTACTCGGCATAAGAAAACAAAAACACAGCTGTGTATCCTCATTTATGTGTACTTGATTGACATATATTCAAGAAAAGGATACATATATCTTCCTTTTTCTGTTGGAATTCTTTTATTGCTTCATCATACACCTGCAGAGTGTACTTATAATTGCTTGGTTTTCATTTTGCTTCTGCTTTTGTTTGAATTCTCTCATCATCTGTGATATTTATTTATTCATAAAGGATATTGTTGCACTTTGTTCAGGAAATGAACCGCATCCAACATATTGGCCAGTACTATTCGATCTTGATGCAGGGCATTCTATCCTACCAAAATTAATAGAATGGGGTTACCCTTCACAGCTGTCTGAGCTTGTGGCAGAGGAGGTTGTTAAATCTTTGGCTTTAACAGAAGAAAACGATGGCTTAATAGACACGAATATGGTTGAGGACCTAAATGATTATACGACAGCAAATATCCATATGCAGGATGCTGAACCAGACTCTATTGAGGTGAAAAAAGCGGCTATGTTACGCTTGCAAGGCTCACTTCTTGATGATGTTGAGTGTGCACAGTTTGAGTCCAATATCGAACTCTTTGATTTTTCTAACTCCCCAATTGCATTTGCTCGGCAAAGTAGTCGGAGAAAAACTAATACAGTTCTATCTTCTGATTCGGAAGACGAGTTCTCGTGTAGAAGTATTCCCCTAGTTTCAGCTGGAGGAGATGTTAATGCTGAAGTATTTAATATGGAAAAAATGCCAATCTCTCAGTTTTTACCTACCAAAATAGACCAACTTCCTAGTGTGCCAATCTCTCATTCTGAAGTAGACAGGTTAGAAGAAGCTCGCTATAATTTCGAGGGAAGAATTGATTGTTCTATTATAGAGGACACATGTCGATCACCTGACATCTCATCTGTGCCAGAATCGTCATTTGTACCTGAGACAGAGGTTATCCATGAAGAAGATTTATATTCTATTACAGTGTCATATGGCCATTTTGTTAACGCAGATGGAGCTAATTCTATACTCCAAATCCAAGACCCAATACCTGATTTTGGTTCCCAATCCACCGCACCTCTTCGTTTATTGCGGAAAGAGCAGGAAACAGTAGGACACAATTCCGATACTAATACATTGTGTGACTATGAAGAGGAGGTAGGGGACTCTCTTTCAAAATCCGAGGCACATGTTCCGAGAGGGTATCAACTGTTGGATGAGTGTAGTCGTGTGGATTTCATGAGGAGTTTGAAATCCTTCGACAAATCCGAAGCTGAACAGGTGACTGATGACTTTGTGAAAGAGACATGGAAAAAGTTACGCGATCAATGCAATAATATAAGGAAATACGTTACCGAGGAAGAGAAAACTGCTTGTCAAGCTTTGAAACTTACTCATGGAATGAGTAATTTAATCTCAGACGCTGATTTGTTGCTCAAAGACTGCCAAGTTCTAGTCTCTGTAAGTACTCCACCCCCATTTAGATACTGCTTATTTATGATTGTGATATGTGTATGAGTGTAATTTTTTAATCCCACAGGATTCTTTGGGGTCATCAACAATTCTTAGTGAGAGAATGCATTCCTATAGTTATTATGATAATCAGTTGGAGATGTCATCCATTCTTGCTCAGCATGGAATGTGCTTCTACGCTAAGGAAATTGCTTCGTTAGGGTCAGTTGTGGGGTCCACCAACACCTTGGATTTGGGCTCCGAAATGTTATCATTCTCAGCAAGCTCGGTTGCATTGGGAAAGCTGGCTTGTCAAGATCAAAAAAAGATTGATGGATCCAATATGAAAACAATCAAAAGTTCCAATCTTCTAACAAGGTACGAGATTTAATCCATTTCCTATCCTGAGAGTAAATTACTAAAACAAGCTATTCATCAATGTAAGATAACGCATCATTGAGTTATAACTATTCTCTCTTCTTTCTGAGCAGCAAATCAGACTCGTGTGTTGGCAATATTATTCAGTCTATAGTCCCTTCAAAATCGTACTCGGCAGCAATGGGCGGTGCATTCCATGAGTACGCCTCAACATTGGGCCAGATTTCAAGATATGAAGCCTCCCGTTTATCTGGGTGCATTGACAACACAAGAAAGCAAAGAAGGTATGTGCAAAGTTTATTTTCTTCAATTTAGAAATTGGTGATGTTGGATTTTATTGGCGGTTATAGATATTCTAGTAACACCCGTAATTTACCACAGATTACGTCTTCCAAGACATTATCTGAGTTCTGGTTCGCTGTCAATGTCACCAGAAGAAATATCTTTGCTGGGTCGATACAATAGCTACCCGAAAAGCTCCTCTTCTTAGAGATGGAAGTTTCAGATAAATTATCTGAATCAACGAAAATTTAACATGGTTGACATATTTAACTCATAATCCTAATTCGGTTTCTCTCTTAAGTTAGGATTGGGAACCAGTAATTCTTGACCACTCATCATGCATATTGTCAATTAACCATGGCTTCTTGTGACAGATCTTTGTATGCCTCGGGCTGAAAGATTGGAAGTAATAAACTAATAGGTACGAGTAGCAATTTTAGAGTGTAAATTCACATTTATGTCAACTGTAAATCTAGAGGAATTGTATCTTGTTATTCGAATCATACACTCGAAAATAGTCTTAAAAAGATATAGTATTTAAAGAAAATTGAAATATTTGGTTTTTCTTTTTTTTTTTCGCCCTTAATTTAAATGGTATATATTGGACCTACATCCATTGAATTTGATTGGATACTTATTCTGCTTGTGCATAAGATTAGGTAACTAATTGAATTCAAATAATTTTGAATTTCTTGCTCTCAATGTATTTGTCTTTGTTCGGCATCCACTTGAGCTCGAAGATAGAAAGAAGAGAATAACATAATGGCGGCGGTTATATGCAAGCCCATTTTTTTATTAGTTCAAAACCACATAAATGAGTTTATTAGTTCAAGCACGTAAATTAATTTAATTTTATTACATCAAGACCAAAGATGACAAATATATCCTTATCTACAAATAATACTCAAATACAAATAAATCTTATTTTTAATTTGTTCAAGACCAAAAAAAAAAAAAAAAAAAAAAAAGAAATATCACGACTGCCAACCAGCGAGACTTCCACCGCACCGGCGATGACCAGCGACCCACCCACCGCACCACCACCAACAAGTAAGTCCATTTTACTAAACTTTTGTTTGTAAATTCGAAAACATTAATCGAGCATCGATGTCCTTTTTACTAAATTTTTATTTGTAAATTCGAAAACATTAATCGAACATCGATTCTTGATAAATATGTATGAATGAACATTAATCTATGCTTATTTCTTGTTGGGTTGCAATGATTTGGCCGATTTTGGAAAAAAAATTGAGATTGAAATTGTTTTTTTTTTTATTTTTTTTCGTTGGTTTCCCAAATCGGTTTATCCAGACCGATTTTGTACTCGAAAATCGGCGTCATAATGTTAACCAAATTGGCGACACAACGTCGACTTTACAAGTCAAAATCGGCGTTCTAATGTCGATTATTGAGTACAAAATCGGTTTTCGAATACCGATATTTTCTGATTTTTTTGTTAAATAATACATTATATATTTGGTTAATTGATATTTTTTAAATATTTGAAACGAAAATGTTTATCACCATTCGGTGGCGTTTACCACTCATTTAACCCAATCGAGTAGAGCTTTCCGTATCTCAAATATTTATTCGTTAGATAATTCATTTGAATAATCCTCCATCAATCCCTAGGTTGATGCACGAAAGTATGAGAAAACGGTCTTAAAAAAACACAGATAATAAAATCGGTATTTAAAAACCGATTTTTGTAGTACAAGTCGGCATGACAATACCGATAATACAAAAATAAATCGGTGTTGTCATGCCTATTTTTACTACAAAAATCGGTTTTTAAATACCGATTTTTATTAAAATAATCGGAATGTGGTTACCGACTTTAGTAACAAAAAACGGTATTTGCAGACCGATTTTTGGTATCGTCGAATTTTTTTCCCAACAAAAAAAAAACGACCCAAAAGCAAAAATAAACTATTAAAACATATTTCATTGTGTTCTCCACCCTCGAAAACCACCATATCATTGTTTTCTCGTTCCATCGTGAATGTTTGGTATGTATTTGATAATTTTGCTGTGTAGGATTTCTTGGTGGGTTTGTGAAGAAGGAGAGTTTTAAGTCGTGAAATAAGGAAGAGGGGTTTCTGGATTTGTGTATTTTATTTGGTCTTGCACAAAGGAAATGATTTTTTTTTATTTTTTAATGTTTTTGCTTTTTATTTAATTTTAAATTTCATTAAGGGTAAATTAGTATTTTTATATTGGAGGTCTTGAACTAATACAAAAATGGGCTTGCATATAACATAATACCTAATCTATTACAAAGATTACCTATGGGAGCTGAGATTAGGGGATTGACAGAAAGATCAGAAATTAGGGCAAGAGAGACGAAGGCGGACCGGATCAAAAGTTATGAATCAACGGTCTGAATTGAAGATCTAAAGAGTTCTAAAATTTGGACCGAGACTTGGGCTTTTTGTAATGTTGAACTGATTTATTTATTGGGCCCCACTTCAGAAGAGAAATTGATGGGCTGACTAAATTTGGGCCCAAAATCCAATATTCCCCAATCACTTGTATTCATCTCTTTCAATAACAAGTTGAAATTTTAGACCAATGATTGTTTGGAAAAATATGTTTTAAAATGCTATAATTCATGGGGGTATTCCCGAGGAATATGAAACCGACTAATGTTTGAGTATTACCAGTGGGGCTTAAATAAATAAATAAAAGATTATTTTCCACATAATAAGCCAAATTTAATACTATTATCAAGAAAATTTTCCACATTTGACCCTGGAAATCTGCATTTCATGTAACAAACATTTTTAATATTATTTTGGTGGTGTGCCCCTATTTCATTTTTTTATTACTAAATTAGTTTATGACGTGTCACTTGGAATTTTAAATAATTGGAGGGCAAAAGGGTCAAAGGAAGAGTATTGAGAGCTAAGAAGAATGAGCTACAGCTACAGAGTTCAGCGAATTAAACGGGAGGGCAATAATTTGAAGGTACGACTTTTTTACTATTGACTGAGGTGGGGCCCATTTCTGACATTTCCCGCTCTTAAATTTATTAATTATTTTCATCTCTGGAATCGATGCAGTTTTCATTTTCATTGTCGTTGTGGCTTGTGAATCATGACTAGCCATGAATTTCTGTACTCTAGGCCCAGTAAAGTTACAATACTACCCCTTGAATATTTATTACTATATTTCTACTTTTGGGTTTTTTAGAACAATTAATTGTTTTTTAAAACTAATTTTAAATAAATAGAAATTGTTAAAATACACACAAAAAATAAAAGATAAAAAAATAGTGAAATCAAATCTTCATTTTTCGCTGGTTGGCTGCCAACTTATGGTTGATATTTGCTACTATACACAATGATAAGTATGGGTAAATTAGTAAATCACCGTCACTTCTAAGATAAGGTCAATTACGAAAATCGTCATGTTTGGATAATTATAACTACCACTCAATTATGAATTTTCTTATATGTCCATTCTTATGGTGTCAAATTCTACACAATCTTCTGGATTATGTGGAATGTTATCTAGTTTATACTCGTTTTGTTTTTGCAAAAATGCGGTCCCTGATGCATCACAATTTCATATTTACAAGCCAAGTACATTGTATGATCATCTTGCTTCAAAATGTGGAGCTACAAACTGGAGAAAATTCCATAAAATTCGACACTGCAAAGATGAACGTGCAAAAATTTATAGTTGAGAAGGATGATTGTAATTACCCAAAATGAAGGACTTTTTAGTAATTTAATTATACATCAAGGGGTCGGCCGTAATTAGCCTTAAAAAGTATTTATAGATTTTCTTACTAGAAGTACTAGGCACAAATGATTTAGATGGGAGCTATTTATTTAATTTTTAATTATTATTATTTAGACTAGAAAGTGAGGAATTCAATTATTAGGGGCAGTTGTAAAATTTGAGTGTCACGAAAGATGCATTTACCTGCTGAAGTAAATAATATTGAACAGGAAGAAATAGCAATAATAGAAAATGGTGATAAGAAAAGCCACACTCAACTCCAATCCTCTCATATCATCATCAATTCCTACTCCTTTCAGAAATCAATTAATAAATAAATAAATTATAATTAAAGTACAAGTAAATGCAGAAAAAACAATTATTAAAGGTTGGTCCACCACTCCACCTCCTTAGATCTCATCTCACAACAATGAATTAAATGTTCATAATTTTTGGCTAAAATGTAATTAAATTGTACAGTCTGAGATTCTCGTGAACTTAACCAAATTAAAAAAAATGAAAAAGAAAGATAAACACTTAAATAATAATAAAAAAAAAAGAAGATAAAACAATTAAAAAAGGTTTCATCTTTATATCATCCCATAACCTCTTCCCATCTTTCCTCATTTTTTTTCCAAGAAAAAAAAACACACAAACACACACACAGAGTGTGTGACAAAATTAAAGATATACTCTAAGTCTCTAACTAAACAGTCAACATAGAAGAAAATATAGTACATTAGTACATACATACATGCATTGATAAATAGTAGTAAGTAAGCAAAAGTTGAGAAGGGCAAGAAAAAAAAATGCCAAGTCCAGATTCATTTCTGAGGCAGCTAAGTAGCAAAGAAGGATGGAAATCATTATCAAAGAGATGGGGTGGGGGTGGGGGTGGGGGTGGGGGGTGGGGGGCGAGTTTGAAGGAAATGGAGGGTATGTACAATGGGGGTGGGGGTGAAAATGGAATGTTTGTGATGAAGAAGAAGAGAGTAATGGTGGTAGTTGATGAAAAAACACACAGTAAACACGCAATGATGTGGGCTCTAACTCATGTTACTAACAAGGGTGATATTCTCACTCTTCTTCACATTGTTTCTTCTTCTTCTTCTTCTGAAAACTCTCTCTCTCCTCAACTTGCCACCTCACTTGGCTCTCTCTGCAAGGCCTGTAAACCAGAGGTAATCTTTTTTTAATTTTTTTTTTTTAAATAATAATAATATTATTAGTACATAGTACTAGGAGGAAGTTGGTTTGGTGATTTTTGTTTCTTGCAATTTCATTGTTAATGAAATTAATAGTGTTGATGAACAAAGATTCTTCATTTTTAGTTCTTGAAAGTTTGTAATAACAGAGATCTAGCCATTTTTTTTCTTGAAGTTTTTATTATAAAAAAAAAAAAAAATCATACCTTTGGTGATTTCTTTAGCCAGGCCCTTTTCACTTTCTTGTCATCTCTGTCCAAGATTCTTTTTACTTTTATCAAGAATCTTAGTCTAGAGCAGTGTATTCTTTTCTTTGGTTCATGGGATTATTTATTTATTATTATTTATATATATATTTTTAAATTTTGGGTTGGTTGTGGTCAGGTTGAAGTGGAAGCACTGGTTATCCAAGGACCAAAAATGGCTACAGTGATAAGCCAAGTGAAGAAGCTTGATGTTTCTGTTCTTGTCTTAGGCCAAAAAAAGCCCTCTTCATTTCTCAATTGGTCAGCTTTTTTTCATTTTTCTTCTCCAAATTTTTCATACCTGCAAAAATCAAATTTATTTACTAAAACAAATTCTTACAAATCAACATGTGCAGCTTGTGTCTGAAGAGCAGCACAGAGGAATTTGTGGAGCAATGCATCAACTGCTTGGAATGCTTAACAATCGGAGTTCGAAAACAGAGCAATGGTGTCAGTGGTTACCTTATCAGCACCAGATGGCACAAGAATTTCTGGCTCTTGGCTTAAAGATTCAATTTTTCCTGTTTTTTTTTTCTTTCTAAATAATCTGTAGAATAATTCAATTCGCGTGTACGTATCTCGATTTCCTTCGTCGTCATCGTCGTCTACGTTGCTCTGTAATAATCTCTAACCTTTTAATTTCAGAACAAACTAGATTTCTGAAATCATCTGTACAAGCATCAAATACTCGAATATATATATATATTGCTATTAGAACAACCTGAAAAGTTCTTACATTCACCTCTTCGTACAATAATAAATATGTTAATGATCGATCGTCATCTGTTAAACGAAGAAAAGGGTGTCATGTATATTTGATAAAGGTGAAATCTTGATAGGTATTCAATGAAGAGAAAAAAAAAACTACTTTCTACAGTAATCGCAAAGATTACGCCTTTAGTCAGACTTCATCGTCTAATTTCTCGTTAATTCATCCCATCAGCTCGCTTTTTCCTCTCGGAGTACGAGGCGTACGAGGTGTACCGGGTGATTGATTCGAAAGCATATGCCTCACATATCCATAGAAAGTACATCCGACGAGTGTAATAGAACATCCAACGGCATTCATCATTGAAATCGGGTTTCGAAATATCAGCCATGAACATGTAACAGCAACTGCAACCTAAGATAACGAAAAAATAATATATATACATATATATAGAGAGAGATATATCAGATTTCATCGAAACCTTGCATAGTACGCAAAAAAGTTCAAGATGAAAATAAAAATGGGACTGAGAATTCGAACCTTAAGATTTCCGGCAACATTGAAGGTGACAGCGGTGGTGGAGTGAATGACGTAAAAGATGGAGAAGTTGAGGCAAAAGGCTAAAACTCCGGACCCGAAAATTATAACGAGTGATGAGAAAAGTGAGGGGCATGTGTGAAGCCATTCCCAAACTCCGGAACCTTCTAGAAGCAAGGCTGGTATTGCCAAGATCATCGTTGCAAATGGTGCCATGTAGTATACTGTGTTTATACTGCAGTCAGCTCAAAACCCACACATTAGCTCATTCACTACTAGTTGACACAATAAGAAAGATCAATCAAAAACCGAAGCAAAAAATGGAAAACGAGCATCAAGAATTCGCATGCTAATACACTATCAAACATTTCTTGGAACAAATTTTTTGACCTACTAAAGAACGACTAAAAATGGGCTCGAGAATGAGTTGTAATAAAAGGGAATGTTACCTGTCGAATTTGTATCCATGCAACAGAGATTCTGCGAGAATGGTTTTAGTAGAAGTAGCGACACAGCCGAATAAAGCAGCACAAAATCCAAACATGTTGAAACTGAGTTCTGTGACTGAAGTGAGAAGAATCCCTCCAACAATCGGAATCAGAGAAGCCCAAATTCGCCAGTCGAAGTATTTTTTCCAGATTAGCCACTGCAAGATAACTGTTTCGAAACCAACGAAAAGTAAACTACAGTAGAACCTCGATAAAATAATAACCTCGATTAAATAATAGTTTCTCCCGGTCCCGACTCAGGTGAATACGTGTTAAATTGTTAACTCGATAATTTAATAATTCGCTAAAGTAATAGAATTTCCCTGGTCCCGACTGTATTAATTTATAGAGGTTTAATTGTAGTTGTTTTTTAATAATTTTTAAAGGCAAGAATCAGAATCATTATATTTATCCCCAATTTTAATCAAAACTATCTAACCTGTTGTTGCAGGGGTGAAAGATTTGATGGTTTGCATGAACGAAACTGGAATATACCGCAGGCTCACATTCCCCAAAACTATGTTTATACAAAATATAAACGACATGGGGAATATTCTCCTCCATCGATCTTCGGAGTCAACTTGAATTAGAGGCTTAAGCTTCAGAACTTTTATAACCATGTATGCACCGATCGACGAAGAAATGAAATGAATACACGACACTGATAATGGAAACTTGAAGTCCAGTTTCTGTAAAGAGAAAAGGGAATATTTTGTAATCAATAGTTCATAAAATAATGTTACATAGTCAATCCTCGCATAAATCACAATCCAACTGAAATTACCATATACAATTCATCAATACTCGAAGAAAGTTGAAATCAATATCAATTGCTGAATTCTCACCCCCGACGAAATGCATTTAATAAGGTAAAGCAAAGACATCACTTCTCAATTATCGTCCATGGATCACTTATTCTCAATTCACATTTATACAACATCGAAACGTAAAAATTAAAAAAAAAATTATATAATCTGCAGTGCTTACTTCAGAAAGATTATAGAAGTTCGATTCAAATATTCGAAAACAATCATTATACAGAAAAACATGTATACATACATAATCTAAAATCAAACTAAAGCAATGCTTCCAACAAAAAAATTACTATACAAGCTCCAAAAAACACCCATTTCAAATTACATATCAACATATTCAAAATTCTGGGAAAGAAAACACCAAACACAAAATTGACTGGAAAAGGAATTAAAATCGAGGAAAAAAGCAGTGCATGTAAAAAAAAAACTACATATATAAATTAAAACCTGAAAGATCCATTTGTTCATGATGATAACAGTGACATTGAAAGCCCACCATTGGAAGATAGCCAATACAGATCGAATTACACTCCACTGACACAACCTACTCTCCTCCATCATTTTTTTATTTTTCACCACCCCAGATCAATTTTTTCAATTAAATAAAAATTCAATCTTTTACCCAGAAATTGGGTAATAAAATCCACGAAAACAGATCAAACAATCTATAAAAAGAAAAACCCAGATGGAATTTAGTGAAACTGAAATTAAAAAAAATATATAGAGAGAGAGAGAGCTGATATGAGTTTCAGTCGTGACGTAACGGCTGCGGAAGGGAAAGAGCCATAATTTTGCTTATTTTGATTTTTGTTACTAAGTTTTTATTTCGCACTGCCTTCATGCGTTCAATACTCTCTCTCTCTCTCTCTCCTCTCTCTCTCTCTCTTCTCTCTCTCTATATTTGTACAGCCACGTTCTCACACACACAAAACACACACACACACAGTGCACGCAGTTTAGGTGGAAATGCGTCTTGGTAGGGGTGTAATTTGGGTGGTATAATTAATTAGTAGGTCGCCTAATTGGGGGTGGTATGGTATCAAATTAAAATTGAATTTATAATATTTTTTTTTTCAAACTTAATAATAATGTTTTTGGCTTAAGGACAAAAAATAGGTAACTATTCAATAGAAAAGGAATAAGTGATTACACAATTCAAGTGATTATTCTTGTTGGAATGCAAAGTTAATGGCTCTAATTAGTACTCTAATTCCAATTATGATTTATGGTTTGTTTAATTAAATTTATTTTAAACAACTGATAAACTCTTACATCTAATAAATTGTTACGTCTTATTTTTAGAATTAGTACTATAATTCCAATTATGATTTAAAACGAAACCGAAATCGAAACCATGAAGAACTAAGCAAAGTTTGAAGGGTCCTTAAAAAAAATATAATAAATTAATTAATTAATTTAAAAAAAAAACAGTTTGAAGGGTCAATATTGGTCAGATACTTGCTGCAAAATACCTGTTCAATTCAATGTAAAATACCAAGTATATTTAGGTCAACGTACATTTAAATTGTGGACTAGGTCAATAAAGACATTAATATTTTTCTATTTATAAATTAAACCATCATAAAGTATAGAAAACACAATAGGCTATTTATGAAGCTAATCAATTATACATTCATTCATCATCACTTCCATTAAAAATAAAATAAAAATAAAAAATAAAAAACAAATTACAAACTTTTTTGGGAGTCAAAGTAAACCACTATCATGATATTACCACACAGGTGCAAAAATTTTGTTGTATTTTAGACTTGTTGCGAACCTAGTTGCGAATAACGTGTGACGATCGAAAAGCACGATTTAGTACACAAGCAGCACTTGCAGTACTTTAATGAATCACATACTTTATATGCTCATAAATAAATGCACATAAGCACATGGACAATAGATTTAAACAGACAAGTGAATGTCAACTTTAAGAGAAAAATGAACAATGAAGTGGTCATATACCAGACGACTTGGTTCATAGAAAAAAATAAAAATCATTAGCCCGATTCATAAGAAACTGACTGGTTGATCGGCCCATTGAATCGAAACATTCAAAACCCTGAAATGAGATATAACTTATAAGAGTATAAGCCATAAATTCTGCTGGAGTGTTATTCTTTATGTCGAGTGACAGAATTTTGGGATGTTCAGTGTGAAAGCCAAGATAAAATAGTAATCAATTCCCCTGGATAAAATTTCTAATAGTAACATTACACCAGTTTCGAAAATTGTTTCACAAAAAACGAGAGGGTGATCGCATGCATTATGCATATTTAGGAAGCCAATGCCATCTTTGTTTGGTCGAAAACAAAACTTGTTTTTTTGTGGATTACAACATACCTACTAGATCATGATCTTTGGTGCCGGAGATTTTCCTTCTTGTTTATCATCTGTGGCTGCATATGCAGAAAGAAGTGCGATGAATGTTTGAAAAGAAAATGCTTACGGTGGCCCACGTTTTTCTTTGCCAGTAAATAAATTATAGCAAGAAAACACACAATGATGAAAATGTATTTAAACCATAACACGTTAACCAAGTAATCCACTAGCATGGATAACCACATAATAACCTTACGGGTGGAAACGGAAGTAAAGCATAAACCATCAAAACACATATTATCTGAAAAACGTGTAGTCGTGTGCCAGCTGCCAAAACAAATTCAGTAGAGTTGCCATTAACTTTTAGATGGCTAGTTTTAGATACCGAAGTTCATGGAAAAAGTTGCAAACAATCCGTAACAAGATCTGGGGAGAAACACATAGATTTTGTCGGCTTACGATCGAATATCAACAACTCCAAGCAACAAGAAGCTTGAGAGTTGAATTTGTCACTACCGGTTTATAATGACATAACTGAACTCTTCACGTCACATATTAAGCACTAGACTTACGTTGAAGGTATAACGATCAAATGTTTGTAATAAAAATAGGTTCACCGCGTTCTGGTTCGACTATGAAAGGCAAAAAACTCCAAGCCCAGTTCATTCAAGTGCAAGGAAAACTCAATTACGTTCCCAGCGCGTAAAAAACAACATAAATCATACAAAATTTCATCACTATCAAGTCATATACAGAAAATTGAGTTTACATACAAGATGCTTTCAAACTAAAAATTGATGAAATTTCTACAGCTCGAAAAAAACCGAAACAAGTGGACATTGAAATGTGCAATTGTAATCCAAAATTAAGTGCATATATAAATATAATCTAATTTGCAATGTTTCAACACAAAATGCTCATGTCACGAACAAGGTACCACTCTTAATGCAGAACTCACAACACAGCAATGCATGAACAGATAAACAAGGTGGAGAGTGAAATTACCAGAAAGGGCAGGGGGCGTGGGGTCGGTGACAACTTCGCCGTAGATAGATTTGAGGGTGGAGAGGGGGACTAGGGTTTCGTGGGGATTGGCTTCCGCCTCTGCGTAGAGTTTCTGCTTCCATTCCCAAATGGTGCTTTTGATAGCTTTGTTTGTTTTGAGCAGCGAATCCTTCTCCGCCTCCATTGCCTCGATTGTTCGCTCCTGAAACATCGATCTCGCCGCCAGAGCGCCGAATGCGCCGAGCAAAATTGTGTTGACCACGGCGTTGCTGTTCGCCGCCCGGTTCAGTGCGCTCACCACTCGCTCCATTTCGCCACGCTCCGATTCAGTTCGACCTCGGGTTCTTAGGGGTTGTTTGGTGAGGGGCATTTATTTTTTTACAATATTTCGGGATTTTTTTTTTAAAACTGGGGTGATTTTATAATTAATTTCATAAATACAATAAAGCGTCATTTAAAACGACGCTTTTAAGAACCGTTAGATTGTGTCTGGAATCAAAATAAGGCTTAATCCCACTTTGCACCCCTGAAATATGGCATTTTAGCACTTTGCACCCTTGAAACAAATTAATAGCATTTTGCACCCTCGAAACACAATAAATCATTCACAATGCACCTTGAATTGAATATTTAATACTTAATGAGGGTAATTTATTTTTTTATTGTTTTTTTTCCAGGATGCAAATAACAAATTAAATTATTATTTCCTTCCACCCCAACATAATTTCGAGCATATGAAATCCGAAAAAACAAAAATGACAAAGAATTACTGAAAAAACTATATTTTCTTAAAAAAAACAAAAAAACAAAAACAAAATTCACTAAGTTATTCGATTGGTGGATTTGTATATTGTAGTTAGTGAAAATATTTAGTAGAAATATTTGGAAGAAAATATAATTTACAAATACTTTGACACATAAATAGCTGAAGGATATTTTTTGTTCTTTTTTTTTTGGTAAATATTTCTTTGTGAAAAAAATAATAATTTAATATGTTGGTTAACTATGTTTTTATTTTTGCACTTTATAATTTAGAAATGATGGATGAATAAAAAAAAATTGATTTGACATTTAACTCCAAAAAAATACCACTAAAAATATTAAATTACCTTCATTAGCTTTAAAAAATCATTCAGGGTGCATTATGCATGATTTATTGTGTTTCGAGGGTGCAAAGTGCTATAATTATTTTTCAAGGGTGCAAAGTGCAAAAAAGCTGTATTTCAGGGGTGCATAGTGGAATTAAGCCTCAAAATAAGATCCAAAACGGTTCCAAACATTGCCTCGAGTTTTTTCTCAGTCGGGCCCGTTTTGGGCCAGTGACCATGGGCTTATGATGTTGGGCCTCCTATAAAAGGCTTTGTTGATTTCTGACAGGATCATTTTACCTTATAATTATTTGTTGATTTTATCTTAACGGGCTTTTACCATTATGTTAATGGAATTGATCTATAACTTAATGAATTATACGTGAGCATGTGATTTACGCCTCTTCAACAGTCCAATACAGAGAATAATTAATCGCCCTATTGGTGCATCCCAATGCATGTAAATAACACTTAACCCCCTGATTTATAGGGTAACTTCTATTAGTTTTTCCGTCAAACTTAACCGCGTGTGTCAAACTTCAAGGGGGTTATCTACAAAAATGAAAAAGAATATAAAAGCACAAGGGGGTCATCTGCAAAAACTTGTAACCACAGGGGTTTAAGTGCTATATACCCTTTTATAATTATCGTACCAAACACGCCCTTGCAGCAGAAAATAAGTAATTTCCGGGTATGCCCTTCAAATTTTCATTTAACCGCCTCTGACATTTAGGCTGTGTTTGATAGGATTAAGCACTGAATGCTGAATGCTGAATATATATCTGAATAGCTAAGAGTTGTGTCTGAGTACTGAATATTAAACTATTAAGCTCGTTTGTTAGCTGATGATCTGTAATGTCTGAATAATGTGATTTTACTTTTGTAACCTTGATGAAATGCTAAAATATTTTGTTAATTAAATTATGTGCCACGTATATGTATATATATTAATAAAAAAAAAATTTTGCATGATTAACTTAATTACTAAACTATAAAAATTTAGTGGACATCAAACACGTGTATTAAATTTCAAGTATTTAACATAATTATAATATAATTTGAAATATAAATGCTGAACAAATAAAAAAAATAAAGTAACGTTCTCAAATAAAATAGCTACAAGTAACAAAATAGTTTGAAGATTTGAAATTTTGAAATAATTTGAAGATTTTTGGTTGAAGGAGAAAATTTACCGTCCAAGTGGAATAAACAAGGGTGATTGCTTGGAATATATGAGTATTTTTTTTAAGGATATATATGTCCAAATATCATTCAGATCATGGGCTTATTCGATCAGCACCAATTTTTGAATTGAATGGTTAAGAGCCATTTGGACTCGTTCAGAAATCATCAACAAACTCCCTGAATCATTAAGCTGCTTACCGAATCAGCAATTTGCCCATTAAGCGGCTCAATAAGTGCAATCAAACGGAGCCTTAGTATTCATTGCTCAAGCGGGAATCTTCACTCTCAGAAACAGACCCCTCCCTCAGTACTCTCTCTCTCTCTCTCTTCTCTCTCTCACACACACACACAGCGAAAAGGTGCACACAGTACCACTACCACACCGAAGGCGTACTGAAAAAATGGCGGAGGCAGTGACGGAGGTGCCCGAGAAAGTGGTTGCGCGAATCGGCAAACAACTCGCCGCCTACAAAACGTGCCCAAATAAAAGCATTATCGTCAAATTACTCAAAGTAAACAGAACTTGAAATAAATTCACTGCTAGTATAATAACTATACGTAATTGGGTTTTGATTTCTTCTTTCCGTTTCTTTTTACTAAGTTTTTTTTCCCCAATTTGTTGTTTCTTTGCTTGTTTTTTACCGTTTGTATAGATAGTTAGTTCTATCGATTTTACTTCACTGTTTCTTCTACTTTAGTTTTCTTTGTTTTGCCACACCTGCGCCTTGAAATCCTGAAAAATTCGCACTCACAGATACCTGAAGAAAAAAATAAGAAAATCGAAAAGATTGTTTACTGTGCTTTACTGGGGTTTATTGATTCAAATCTTCGTGATTTTTTTACATTACACGTTGGTGTATTGATTGAACAAGGGTTTACAAAATTGATAAGTATTCATGACCTATATTTTTTTTGGTTGTGCACAAGTAGTGCATGTGTGTTTATTTTGAGATGCTTATTGTGCCGTGCAGTTGCTATCTGTGCTCATGATCGTGTAGTGTTTGTACAAACCCCTGCGAGTGGACTCTTCAAGTTTATTTTCATGTGGTTTTAGTTGTAAATGGTACTGCTATTGTAGATCTGAACTGTGGTAATTTGAATGTTAACGTACTTTTTTGACACATGCACGAACATGTAAGAAGCTGGCAACTGTGTAGATTGGTTTTACTCTAACTTAGGAATATAAATATAGTAATATTATATATACTACTGGGTTTTGGGTTGCCATTGTTACCACAGGCGGACAAAGCATATGATGCTTGTATACTGCATGCTGATGCAATAATCTTAAATTAAGGATTGTAGAAGGTCACTTTTAGTGTGTGTATTCCTTCAGTTCATTTGATTTTCCCCTTAAACTCTGTTTTAATCCAATTAATAGAGTACTTAATCGAACACTTCTACTCTATGGCTGCTTATTTGGCTAATTATGTGAGATTACGTAAGTTTCTGTAGCTTTTTGCTATGTGGTAATAAGTTGTAATATGTTTAATGCAGCAAGCCGCTAGTGCTTTTGGAAAGTTACAACAGTCAAAATCATTAGAAGTTTCAGTCAAGCCACTGAGTGATTCTCTGGTTATGCATGGCCTACTTGATCATAAAGATAAAGATGTTAGGCATCTTGTTGGCAGATGTCTCTGCGAAGTTTTAAGGGTCCTCGCACCAAATCCTGATTTTAGCGATGCTGTTTCCAGGGTATATGCAATATTGTTTCACGTTTTTGCATATACTTTTGTTGCATGGTGATTAATACTCTCGGATGACGTATAACCTTCTTACTGGATTGTCCATATTCGGTTCATTCTATCTTTTTAACAGGACATTTTTAGATTTCTCTTAAGCATGTTTGGGGAGCTTGTTGACACTGAACACACATATTTCTCGGAGAGGGCCAAAATGTTGGAGACAGTTGCTAAACTGCGGTTTTATTTGGTAATGCTAGACACTGGATGTGAAGATTTGATTTTCAAAATGTTTAAAGTCTTCTTCAGTGTTGTGAGGTTTGCTTTTCCTCTACCATTCTTCCCTCTGTCTTTACCTTTTTTTTAATGTTCCAATTGTGCCTATTTTCTGACTTTGAATATAAACTATTTGACATACTTCGATTCACCATAATTATCTGATTCCTGACATTAAAATAAGAAGGAAACGCAAATCTTATAAATTAAATATTTATAGGAGGGGCACCATGCATTTTTTGGAAATTTCTGGAAATTATGAGCGGGCAATAATTTATCTCATCGTCTCTATCATATTATCCTATATTGTTTTAGTGAATCTCATTATTCAACTCTCTCCAGGACGATGAAATAACTTGGAAAAGTTTTTGTTGCCATCTTTATTTTACTTGTAGGGAAAATCATCCTCAAAGTTTGATTAACTCAATGTCATCAATAATAGTAAGCATTTTGGAGGAGAAAGTAGAAGCAGATTCTGATCCTCGTGAAAAGAATACATGTCAGTCACTCTTAGATGTGATTTTTCAGAACATCATCAAGGAGAAGAAGGTAGGTTTTAAAACGCGACGAGCATATAATTTTCTGCAGTACAAATTGATATCATGGCTGCTCTGCACATTGCTTTTTCCTCATACTCCAGTAATTTATACTATGTTTTTCTTTCTCTTGTGCTCTTCAGGATGCAGCACCTGATTCTTTCCGACTCGCAGAATCTGTCATAAAACATTTTGGTGAAAAGATGGAGCACAGTATATCCCAGTTCTTGACTTCATGCATATTGAATAGAGATGCTGTTGACAGTGTCATTAAAGAATCTTATCATGAGATTATAGTTGAAATATACAGAATTGCTCCTCAGTTGCTTCTTTCTGTCATACCTTGTCTGACCCATGAATTATTGGTATGTAATCTCCTAAGTGCTCATTCTGTCATAAAAATGCTGTATTCTTGTTAACTAGATGAATTTCATAATTTACGAACTTCGTCCCACTTTTTCATGATTGCAAGCTCGAAAACGAGTCTTGGAGTGGCATTTTGCCTTTTACATTCTGTTCTTATTGTCATTCTTCAGTTCATAGCCATTTTTTGTATTTCATTTCTATTATCTTGTAGTTATTTCTATTTTGGCTACACGTGGTGCGTGAAAAGTTAAATGCAAATTGCAGACTGATCAAGTTGATGTCCGAATAAAAGCTCTTAACTTAATTAGAAAGCTCATAGCATCTGGGCCGCATCTTGTACTGGAATATCCCAATCTCTTCATCGAGTTGCTGAATAGATTCTCTGACAAGTCAGCTGAAGTGAGACTTGCTGCTCTTTCATGCGCTAAAACTCTCTACATGACTAATCCGTCGGGGAAAGAATCACTTAAAACTCTCTGTAAGCTGTCAGAATGGCAGTTATATTGCTGCATCAAATATATTTCAGCTTAACTTTTTCGAACTCTGATTTTTGATTTATTTGTGTGATCTGTGAGGTGAGCAGCTGCCATTCAGGATCGACTATTAGATAATGATGATAAAGTGAGGATTGGAGCAATCAATGTGGTGTGTGAACTATCTAAGATTAACTTAAACCTAACATCCTCAGATTTAATAACTCAAGCTGCCAAAAGACTTCGTGATAAGAAGGTTAACTTTCTTCAAGGGTATTCATCTCTTTGATTTTATTTTTATCCTTATGACCTATGAAATTTCACTTCATATATCTAGGTTTTAGTCAGACGTAAAGCTTTGGAAAAGTTGATAGAGCTATACCAGGAATATTGCACAAGGCGTGCAGAGCGGAACACGTTGCGGCGTACAGAGGGAAACACTTTGCTCAATGAACATATTGAAGAGATTCCTTGCGAGGTATTGATGCTTTGTTATGAGAAAGACTGTCAGGAGTTCAGGTATGCTATACATATCAAGATAAGCTAATCAATTTAAACCTTTCCATGGAAATGTGATACTATGGTTTTGCTTGACTTCCAGGCCTCAAAGCCTGGATCTTGTGCTAGCTGATTTGTTCCCTTTTTCTCTTTCAATAGAGGAAAAAATAAGTCATTGGATATTTATGTTTTCACTCTTCAAGCCACCTCATCTGAAGGCACTGAGAACAATTCTATCGATAAAACGAAGGTGTCTTATCAATCTGCTGATTTGCTTTATTTCAAGTTATTAACCATTCATTTTAAAACTGTTCAATTTTTCTTTCAGGCTACGAGATGGGCTTAATGATTACTTGGATCTCTGGAGTATATCCGAGGTATAGCAATTAGCATAAATTTCAGCAGCAGTGATTTTCCTGTACTTCTTTCCTGGATTTGCTTCTATTTTTTCCAAAGGGAAACAGCTAGGCTTTACTGATTGAAGCTATTGGCCTCACTAGATTTGTCATGTGTAGAAAAATCCTCTGCAGCTCTTCAAAATTCAAATAGAGAATTATCAGTGAAAATATCTAAAATGTATTCCCCAGCCCAAATATTCAGGGCCTCAGGCTGAGGTTTGGTCATATTTGTCCACTCAATGTAGGTCATGCATAACCTGTTCCAACAAGTTATGTTCTCTGGAGTTTCCACCAATATTATCCTCATTGATGTAGGCTGTAGCCTCGCGTTCCCCCATCAACCTACTCCTATACTGCTATATTGTTAACATGCAATCGGAGATTGAATAATTATAGCCCTAGGGGAAACCTGTTCTGACAAAATGATACAATATCACTGACTTCTTTAACAATTTGGAGTTTTGAGTTACATTTAAGGTGGATTTAGAGTTTATACTGGCAATGATAGTAGAACCATCATTTTCTTTCTGTTTCACCACATTTATGCTGATTGTGTGGTGATGTGGATCTTTATCTGTCCGGGGGTCGGAGAACAGGAAGAAAATTGGCTGTGGTGTCCCTTTTGTGGCTTGAAATCTTCATGATTCAAGGTGCTCGGGGTTATCGTTGTCTTTTTTTTGGCTTTATTTCTGCCACTTATGATGTCATTGACATATTCTCAGTAATTGTTTTAGAGCGCCTGATGGAAATTTTGGAGGTATTTTGTATAGTTACTCTATATACTCCCTTAACAGGCAGGAAAATCCGATCTCTTGGTTTATTTTTGTTCATGCAGTGAGTCCGCTGTTGTTGATTATTGTCAGTTATAAGATGCTTGCATAGGACTATTAATAGGTGTTCTCATTTGAAACATCAAACATTTGTACTTGTTTATTGTCTTGCAGGATAGCTGTTGTGTAGAAGCAGAAAGGAAGATGGAGGCATTGGTTGCAAAAATGGCTTCATGCTTTCCTGATCCTGCCAAAGCCAAAGATTGTTTTCAGAAACTTAAAGAACTGAAAGATAATGGAGTACATAGTGTCTTACAGCAGATGTTAAGAAAAGGGACTATACTTGATTCTGAGGCCACAAAGGTATTCAAGACCTATCTGAATTATGTAAATGTTGCTATGTCATCTTCCCTAAATTCTTAGAATGTAGCATCGTATAAACTCCCATCTCCCTTTTTCTGTTGTATCTGTGTGTGTTATTGTGCACGCATAAATGTTTCCTATGTTTTTCCGAAGTTATGATTTGGTAACTATAGACTCACTACTACTGCTATCATCAATCAGTACAGGATGTCGAGGGCCATTATTTGCTTGTTCTTCAAACATAGTACACAAGTCAATAACTATTGTAGTTCGCATATAACTTATAACAACTTGCTAATAGTATCTGCTTTGATATTGTGGATATCATCACATCTCTTTCAGTTTATCTAGGCAAACGAATAATTTGGTTTGTCTCATCTTTGACTCCTCGGGGAACTGTTACTTTAGCTGCTGCATCGTTAAAACATTGTATAAGAAAATACATTATTTGAAATCATGTGCTCTATCTTTTTCTTTTTCTCTTTTTGGAACAACTTAAAAATATCTAATTTGCTTTAAAATCCTTTTTCAAGGGCGTATACTTCAGAGAACTGGGGGACCGGAAAGCACTTTCAGAGTTCTTGCTTCTACTTTCCAAAAAGTGCTCTCTCAATATTTTTGGCTCCGAGCCTGTCAACTATATTTTAAATTGTCTTTCTGGTGATAAAGCTGAAAAAAAGCACCTAAAGAATTATCAGGTGCAGCTTCTTTTGGTAAGACATTCTTCTCATTCTTGATTTGCACTTTACTAGTGTTCTGCCGACGTTATCAAGGCATATCTCCTTCACCTCTCTAGATTTTCCTTTTCATTCACAAAGCTCATGTTCTTTGATTTCTTACCTAGACCATTATCAGTGCATTCCCCTCACTGCTTAGAGGTTCAGAGAAGCAGTTCCAGCTTCTGTTACTTGAAAGAGAGATTTTTTTTAATGACCAACTGGTTGAGATGTTAGCTAAAGAGGGATATCATCTATCTATTAAACTCAGGTAAGTCGTTTAAGTCAATTTGCTGCTTTAAACACTTGTTTTTGGAGCATGGATTTTGAAGAGAATTAATGTATATCAACATGTTATTATAAAAAAAATTCATGCAAAGGATTTTTGTTTTTCATTTTATGCATGCTGCCCCTTACTGCAATTAGTTAAGGTAATTTTATGATCTTTGTAAATGCAGTGATATATACTCTTCCTTGGAGGAAATATGTTTAGAAGGAACTCGTAGGCAAGCTAAACTTGCTGTCTCTGCAATTGCTACATTAGCTAGTTCATCAGAGCAGCACATATACTCGAAACTCTGCAAGGTCAATTATCTATTCCTTCTCTCCAGCTGATAAGTGTTACTTATCACTTTCATAATATTTGGTAGCTCTACATTATTCAATGTAATGGTTTACATACAATTGAAAAAGCGTAATTTACAATTTGTTATCATTTTGTAGGTTTAGGTTTTTCTTGTATTTTTTTTCTTCCTTTGGCTATGCAATTGAAGACTTCCTAGTTTTCGTCAATGTTATTATCTTGGTCAATAACTTGTTCACTAACATCATATTATCTTGGTTAAGTGGTATTATGATTTGCTTCACTTGCAAGTTGCTCGAGTATTTATATGATTTTGTTAGCAAATGACAATTAAGTGCAAAATGAGTGGATTGAAAGAACAGCACTTGAAGATGTAGAAGGGCGACATAAAGTTATTACTAACCGTAGCTTAACATTTGATACTTGTATTTAGTTATCTTATGCGGTTCTCAAGTCAGATATTCTTTATGAAGCTTGAGCCTCCTCTTATCATTGAACTGAATGTTCATCTTTGTTTTCCTGTTTGTAACCAGACGCTAGTGGATTCTCTATGCAATGGAGAGAATGTTCCTACAGTGTTGCAGTCCTTAGGCTGCATGGCACAACATTCTGTTTCAACATTTGAAGCCCAAGAAAAAGTGATTGCACATTATATTTTTGAGGAAATATTTCAACAAAATGATGTAATTTTCTACTATATTTATCATTCTTTTCTCTCCTTTATCCCTGACCTTGAAGAGAGGAATCCTGTTGACTATTTTACTTCGGGTTCTCTCTGTGATTAGGTACCTGCTTCAAAGGATCTTGATATTTTTGATGAGGCTTCAAATTGTTGCAGTTCTTGTAAATTAAAGGTAAGCATGTTTCTTTAGAGTTCCGAGTGAAGTACAAAATACTTAAGCTAGTTGATCAACTCTATCCATTCTTTCGTGTGTATTAGAATAGGAAGCAAGACCTTAAGCTTGCATTGTTGTGGGGCTATAGTTCTGCACACACGATAGTTGATGTTCACGGGCTATGGTTTCTAATTGCGAGAGTCAGTGTTCTGACGCTATATGCTATAGCTTTATCAAAGCTTAACAATGGCACCTTATCTATCAGATTATTTAAGTGAATTTTGTGTTTTTTCTACTATCAGATCATTATTATGTCTTTTTCCCTCTGTTCTGTTTATAGGCAAATTGAATATCTCAGTTAGTTCGCTAAATGTTCTACAGATTTTTGGGCTAAAAGCACTTGTCAGGAGCTTTTTGCCACATAAACACACATCTCTTAATCGACCAATCAGTTCTTTGCTGGGTGTTATTCTGCAGATGCTACAACAGTGTGCATTGTCTGCTGGCAGCATCACATGGTGAGGATATTCAAAGTAGCTAATGAGTTGTACCTTGCATTTTTTTTGTCTTTTGTAAAATTTCATAACTTCCAAGTCTTAGAATGGGATCCTTCCAGGTAGAAACTACTAATAAGCTCATCTAACAGCAATTGTCTTTCCATCTGCATTATCTTTGTGTTTTGAATGAAGCATTACCTTTTTTTTGGTTTTCAGCGAAAACGATGATGCCTTCATCCGATTAGCTGCTGCCAGGTCTGTCCTTCGGCTTTCGAGGAAATGGGATTTGCATATTTCGCCAGAGATATTTCGGTTAACAATATTAGTGGCTAAGGTTAGTACACCTTTGAGGTCAACACATATCCCACTTAATATTATTGCCCAGGTGATGATATTGGATTAAGAAGACTCCTTTGCTGCCACAATGTTAATCAAATAGCCTAAATGTAAAAAATGGCTGGATATATAAAGGAAAGGGTTATTGTTCTTACTCATATTAGGTGTTAGGATAGTTTTCGCCTCTCTTTCTGGTTGAAGGCAACATATGTTTTATCTTTCAATTTACAAATACAGTTCCCATTTAGTTCAGTACTCCAATTCATACTAAGAACTCTCACTCTAACTTCTTGGAAAAACAAAAGCGACTAAATCTTATTTTACCTTGATTTTTAGATGTTAATTCACTAATGGCTACCTAACTGACACTCCCATCAGTTCTTTTTATCTATTTCACGTTCTTCAGTTTCTTTTTTCCCCGTCCCTTTTCAAACTCTTCTGTTTACCTAAGGTAAACTTGTTCTTAAACTCAAGACTCTATGGTGGACTCTTTAGAGACTGTAGTCTAAAGAATATTTCCTTTAATGTTCTTGTTTGCGTTCATAGAGTCGTACTGGATCTGCAGGAAATAGTTACTCCAAGCTTATATCAGAAGTCCTGGTCCTAGGTGCCCGTTTTTCTGAATTTCTCTGGTATTTGGGTAGAGTTCATATTTGCAGCTGATGAACAATCCAACAAAGTGCAGGGACAACCTATTGTGTTTTACCAAAATTGAAAATACAAACCCATTATTTTACCTGTAGTGTTGTTCATACTGTCTTGTCAAAAAAAAAAACAGAAGAAAGATGTTGTTCACACTGTGCCTATGCGGGCTTTTCCAGGAGTAGTAGGTTATTTGTTTGAATTCCTGAAAAACCTTGCACTGGATATCCATTATAATCTATTTTCTTATTTCATGTATACTCATAGTAGGTTCTTAAAACCAGTGATGTTTCAGTAACCAACTTTGGGTATCTTTAACTGCTTCCAGGAAAATTCTCCTGACATACGCAGATCATTTGCTCAAAAAATAAACAAGTTGTTAAAAAATCATGCTGTGCCTGGTAGATATGCATGTGCCTTCTCATTTGTTGCTTTAGACCCTCTCGAAGATTTGCGCAGCGATGTGAGTTCATGTTGTTTGAAGTTTTGTCATTTTGTTTATTTTGAGTTTCCTACTGGACTATATATGTGGCTTTTGTGGTACAATATTTTCAGGCGTTAAAATATTTGGAAGAATTTGTTCGGGAATATAGTAAAGGAGTTCAAATACAGGAAATCACAACAATGCAAGGAGCAGCTAATCACCCTCTATACCTAGTTGTGTTTTTGATCCATGTTCTTGCACATGACCCTAATTTCCCTGCCCCCGACTGTCGAGATGAAAAGACATATGCTCAGTTTTTGAGGTAGTGTTTGCTTCTCTCTTGGTGGTTTAGTCATCTTTCGTATTTGATGGACAATTAGGCTTAGTTGTAATGATTAAATATTATCCGAAAGTTCTTATATTTCTTACTTCCTAATTTCCTATAATCTTTCTTTGGGCAGTCCACTCTTCGTCACTGTGCAGGCATTAGTGAATGAACATTTAGTTCAAAGCGACGTGACTCTTAACTCTAATGCTTCATTGTACTTGCGAAGTATTTTTAGTGCAATCAAGAAGGCGGAGGATGCTATTGATGATCAGATGACTCCTGTAAGTACTCAGCATTGTTTAATTAATGTATTTTGCTCAGCATTTCACAAAACAGGCACTCTTATAGACACTAATGGCACAGTTTTGTTCGCATGCCAACTCTTAATTTTTTTTTTCCTTTCATGTTTGCTGCCCTGCAGAAGCTGCATCTTTTAGCAGAAGTGGGAATTTGCATCTTAAATTCTCTGAATACCAATAATACGGGTTTCCCACACGCTCCTGGATTAATTCTGCTTCCATCGTCACTCTATAAAATTGGTCCTTCCAAAATGAGAGAGGCAAGTTCTCGAGCTGATATTTTCCTTGCTGCAGGTAGAAATCTGTTCTCCTCTCTCTTTTGCCATTATGATGATCTGTTATTTTCTTAACAGGCTAATGCTTACCCTCTGATTGGTAGTAGAGCAGATGTGAAGTTTACTAAAAAAATGATATCTTGGCTCAAAACTGAGGTTTCTGTGGTGCGTATAAACTTACTAATTTCCGGATGTTCATTTATCATCATATTCTGAATATTACTGTTAACCGTTTTCATTTTTTAGAATGGCAGCACTCGCACTAATATACAACCAAGTGGCTCTAGAAACAACAGGTCAAGTTCTAAATCCAGTAATCCAGATGATTTCCTTATGAACAAAAATAAAGACCAGGTTGTTGAGGCTTCCAATTGCGACTTTGAGACTAGAGGACGACATAACACGTTTTCTGCTGAAAATAAGCATGAAAGAGATCCTTGTAGAAATTTGAGATCTAAGCCCACATTCCCTTGCAACTCTGCAACAACAAAACCTTCATTGTCTCAAAAGAATGTCACCGTAAGTTGTTCGAGGGAAGAAGATACAGTTAATGAATCCGGCACAAATTGTACTGAACCATCCAAATCGTCAAGAGCTGGCGACCAAGTGAGTTACTTTACCTCCAAGATGATTGTAGGTTCATGATGAAAATGTTTTTAAATTTCGTTTGTTCTCTGTTATTGTTCTTCCTCTAATGAATTTTATTTGTTGTAGATTATACATAATCTCAATGGCAATGATGAAACATTAGTTGGCAAGCATATTTAACTGTATTAATCCCTATCTAAAAATTAATTCCTGTCATCTAAATGCCATTTTCCAGGTTATCCACGAGACTGAGGAGGTTGATATCCTAAGCTTGGACAGTGAGATGTGTGAAACTGTGAGTAATTATTTCCTCCTAAATGAAATAGAATGATAGGATTTTAAAATCTTGAATTGTTCCTTCTGAACCAATATTAGTCCGATTCATCTTTACTTAGCTTTGATGTCAAATTATCATGGTAGTAGGGATGACGGTAATCATTAACTATGATATTGTCATTTTAGGTATTCGCAGTTCTATCTGAAAATATATTTATTTGTTTTATTTTCCCTTTTTTATGATCAAAGCTATTGACTTGGATTATGAATGCCCCAAATGTAGGTCTTCTCGCTTAGCATGCAGGATAGGGATATTTTGATTCTCAATTTAATTTGTTATTAGGTCCTTCTAGTTATTCATAGTGCAAGTATCTCTGCTTACCTGAAAGAAGACGATCATTCTAGGTGCCTCGGTATTGTAGCAGCAAAAAAAAAAAAAAAAAAAAAGTAGAACGAGTGTAAATGAACTCTATGTAAACCATATTTTCAATGTTGGGAAAATGATAATGTATGTTACTTATGAAGCTCTACCACCGAATTATGGAGGCGAGCACACATCTCTACCGACACATCGGGGATTCTATAATTTGATTTGTTACCCTTTTCATCTAACAGTCATGATATAGCAATGCACAAAACAAATACTGCTCTTACTTCCTCATTATTGTAGTATTGCTTTTATGATTTTTATGTATAGTGGGGGTTTCACACTTCATTTGAATCACTAGCATCTTTTGAAGAGACTATTCTCCCATGTTTTATAATTGACGTCACATTGTTTCTACAGAGAGCCACTTTTGCATGCTTTTGTGAATTTTGAAGTTCTTTACTTTTTGGTTATAATGAGTTTGCTTAACAAGAACTAAATGTCACAGGATTTGGATGATCTCCAAGCACAACGTTGGTAAGGCCTTGTAACTCTTGAAACTTTCTTGCATGATAATGTGATTTCGTATTCTTTCATTTTCTATTTCAGTTAATTTTATTCTTCATGACGTACCATTTCCCCATCATTTTGTTTTAAATCATAAATTCCTCCTGAACTGGATAACTTACATCCAGAGGGGAATAAAAGATACGAAGGAAAATATGTAATTATTGCCTTGAACAGACTCATCATCCTCCCTTTTATTTTGCTATTTATGGAATGAGAAATAAAGAACAAGTAAATTAGTTTTAACATATTATTGTCTACTTTATATTGAGCTCGTGAATATCACTGAAATTTAATGCGCAAGAATTGGGGATGTGTAGAGTACCTTCTTTGACCTCATTTAGTAATTTTTCCATCTCTATCCAGTTTTGCTGTGGTCGGACATTTAATATGGAATTTTTGCAGTGATTACGGCGGCGGGTCTTCTGCTAACGATGAAGATAAGCTTCTTGATGCACAAGGATTTGATTCGATACAGGAGAACTTGCCAAGAAAAAGAAATAAAAGCGTCAGAAAGGCTTCTTCTCAGGCTGGTAAAATTATATTTCTATGCTTAATCTGATTCACACTAGATTATTCTGTTCTGTCTTGTATAATATGTTTATTAGTGATAGCTTTTTAGAATGTCGAAATGTAATTTTCGTCTCTCCTAATATATAAGGTTTGCAAGTGTTAAGAACACAGTTTGTTGCGAAATTTCAAAATGAGTGGAGTTCTTGTCCTCTAAACATTCATTCAATGTTTGGTTGCAGTGAAAAGAAGCAAGAGATGTGAAGATGCTGCTATTGGGTCATTGACATCTGAAGTCATTGATACATGAGGAGTTGTAAGTGTCATTGTTTTCCAATTCACCCATCTCTCCTCCTAATAATATTAATAAATAATTTTGTCATGTTTGAGTTTTTTAATCTTCAATGCACTTAATTTTGACTGTTACTGAAACTGGACTTATTCTTTTTTTCATCTCTCTCCATTTTCCAGATACAAAAAGGAGGAATTGGATGTATATAAAGGTTATTTCAGGTAGTCTGTCTGTAAATTATTAAAACAAGCCACTGCTGTTTGGAGATATGTTCAAACTTAACTACCCTCAAAATGTTTTGAGCAGTCAAAATGCTCAACTTATGATATGTGAATATGTCGACAACTTATATGGTTTAATATCTCAACTTATATATGGTTGAATATCTCTATTTCTGCGACTTAATATTTATTATACTCAATTTTCACACTTACACATATTCATGCTGACGCACACCATATTCACACTTTTGATGCATATACATATACATAGATACACACACTTCAACACACTGTTTACAAACACACCACACACAAACATACACCACAACACCCTTTTTATGTACACACTCCAACACAGTTTCACAGTTTTCACTAAGACACACTGTTGACAGAGAGAGAGAGAGAGAGAGAGAGAGAGAGAGAGAGAGCATGGTGTGTTGACGACGGTTGAATGAGCCCTGCAGACGGCAGGGATGTAGAGTATGAGAACTGACTATGGTTGGAATTAAAACAATTTAAGAATTGAAATTGAGAAATCAAATTTAATTTTTAATTTAATTTTTTTGACAGATTTGCTTTGAAATTTAATTGGGTTTCATACAATTGATTCGGTCCTTTTTATTTCTAATAATAATAATTAAATTTAATGTAAACTGGATCCATATCCAAATCTGATCGAACCCATAGAGAATCGGATCCAAATTATGAGCACCTAGTCTTATGAAAATTAATTGAATAATAAACTTATTTCTGTAATTTGTATATGATTGATTAAACAGTAAATAGAAATATAGTAAAGCGAGTTAAACCATCCCGATAGTCAGACGAGTATATATGTATTAATTAAATAAAATAAAATAAAATAATTTCATCCTCCAAATTTGTCAAACTGCTGCCACCAGCAGAGCACTCATCGGCCCCGGTGAGCACCGTCAGCGTCCATTCATCTATGGCGAACCTGAAAACCGATTCCCCTCTCTCCCGCCGCATCGCTCGTTCCTTCCTCCGGTTCCTCAACTCCGGTAATCATTTCTCTATTATATATAGTTGTACGTATTTCTGTTGACTGTATCTCTACTTTCGCTTTTTCATCGTAAAACCCTATTTCTAACACCATTGGCTTTATTAGTTGATTTCTGTTCTGAAATTCACTTTCACCGAGAGGTCAATTAAACTATTATTTCGTGTTTGCACAGTTGAACCTTCCGCTGGAGTTGATACTGAGGCGCTTGATGTTGCGAGGGATTGTTTGGTGGAGGTTTTTAAGATCGATCAGTCTTCACTTGATAGTCAGTCGAATTGCGATTCCTTAGTTGATATTTTCAGCGCCTCGTCGGAGTCTCGTGCAAGCCCTGTTGTCGATAATGGGGGAGTTTCTGATGCCCCGACTTCATCTTCTGGAAAAAATGCCGAAGTTTTGGAGGTAATCTTATTTGGTGATGTTATTCTCTCGGATTGTGATTATTTATTTGCTCGATATTTTTTGTTTTCGTTTCGTTCGTAAGGAGGAAAGATAGGCTTGCTCCTTTTATATTTCCGACTTATATGCCAACCTGTTGGGAATAATTTTTTTGTGTGTTTCCGTTGTTAGATAAATTCTTTTCATTTGAAACAATGCAAGTTTGGCCATAGTTCGGAATCAACATATGATCCAATATGTTATTTTCAGTGTCTCCTACATCCCTTCCCTTAATTCCGTTCTTTTCATACTATCTGTTCGGTTAATTTGGATTGGGCATGGTGTAAGATCAGGATGGTTGGTTCCCTTGTATGTTCTTGTGCACTTTTTCGGAATTTAATTTTTGTAATGTTTCATATCAGGATCAGGACAGGAAAAGAGAGCCACATTCACATGGTAAGACTTAACCCATAACGCTACTTAAACATAAGTCACGTATGTAGTTCATATTGAGTATTTCCCATGCAATACTATTCTTTTCTTAGGATTTGCACGCTACTGTTACTGTTTGAGCCATGTCAACCATTTGATATTTTGACGTAGTTAGTTTAACTAGTATAGAGCAAAATATCTCAGTTCTTGACTAAGACCTGCAGAAGTAGCCAATTTTATATCCTCCGTTGAAATTACTGCTGTAAGGGACACGAGTTTTGTAGCATGAAAATTGTGGGAATTTTAGATGGTAAGGAATATTTGAGAAGGCTAATAGTAACAATTACTTAATATATTTCCCTATGTGTAAAAAAATGTTCTCTTTCATGCGAAGTGATGGTTTTTTACATTGCATTGGCAGGGAAAGATGAGCTTTTTGGGTATTTTTTCGGTGCTCTTGAAAAGATCCACTATTTCAGAAGAATGCCTGATGGGAACGATGATCAGATCCAGCTTGATAGAGCAACACGCCTATTCAATGATGCTGTAAAGGTATGATTCGCAGGGTAAAACTAAACAATTTTATGTGTGGTGTCATTTTACATCTTATGTTGACCGTGATTACTGATGGTGCTCATTCATTTATTTGTCTGTGGGTATCAACTATTAACTTAGTTCTTTTATGTACGCTAGATATTTCATTAATACCAAGTTGTCTTTTTCCTACCGGATAATTAAGTCATCGAAGATTTGGTGATTCCCCTGATTGGTGTACTATTTCCTTGCATTAAATCTTTTTTGTACTTTCCATCTTCATGAATTTTCAACAATCCTATAGGAAATGCAAGTAGCAGGATGTCAAACCTTTGATCAGAAAAGCCTCGCAGAGGTCTTCAAATCACAAGGTAACTTTTTCCTGTAATATATATCTCCAATTGGGAGTTTTTCTTGCCTTCTAATCACATCTGTTAGCCATGGATGGGACAATTCCAGCTATCCGCAGATTATCTAAATAAATTCTTTAGGGATCACCATATTTTGTGAAAATGTCTTGACTGAGGTATCATAAATTTGTGCGTTGAAACTTTATTACGCTTCCCACATTAGTAAGAATAGGATACTTCTGTATATGCATGTTTTTACTGACTGCAAGTTATCCAAGTGTAAAAAAGTTAACACGATCGTTGTGGATCTTTCATTTCCTGCCCTTTCGAATTATTGTGAAATTCCTATATATTTACTGTTTTGTGTTTCCAGAAAGATAGGTCTTTTCATGTTGAATTGTTTGTTATGTTCTATATCTTTTCTTGATAGGTAACAAGGCCATGCAATCTAAGCTTTACAAAGAAGCAATTGAGCTGTATAATTTTGCTATTGCTCTATGTGAAGGCAATGCTGTTTACTATTGCAACAGGTCAGCAAGATGTTGATGTTAATTTAAGTTGTATAATTTTATATTATTTTGTTTTTTGAAACCTCCATTGCATCAAATTATGTTCTTAATAAAGATAGAACTCAAGATATCTATGTTCGGGATTCTTTTTTTTTTTTTTTTTTTTTTTATTATTATATTTTGTTTTATCAAGGGTTATTGAGATCGTATGTAAATTTGTCAGGGCGGCTGCATACACTCAGATGCACCGGTACGCTGAAGCAGTTCAAGATTGTCTCAAATCCATCGAGATAAACCCAAATTACAGCAAGGCTTATAGTCGCTTGGGATTTGCTTACTATGCTCAAGGAAAGTACAGAGATGCAATTGATAAAGGATTTACGAAAGGTTTGTGATTCATCTTATCGATGCGTAGTTATTGCTCATCGTTCTGACTACTGAGAAAATCTTACTTCACATTACTCGGTTGAGTTTTGTGAAGATGTATATAAACACACACGCAAAGGTTAAAGTGTGTGAAGAAAATATGATTTCTAATATAACTTTCATATTTTTTCGCAGCCTTGCAGCTGGATCCTAACAATGATTCAGTTAAAGAAAATATCCGGGTTAGCTGAGAAATCTTATTGATAACTAAATAGATTTGTATCAGTTGTTGTTTATTGTAATCAGTGAAATTTTGATTCTAGGTCGCCGAACAGAAACTGAAAGAAGAGCAACAAAGGGCAGGATCTGGTCAGGTACTTATTCTGTTCCCAAATAGAGTGAGATAAATACGGGCATCAATGAAGTGAATTTTTACCTTCTTCGATTGTCACACATATTCTAAATAATTATCTTTGTAGCAACATTTGATTTGGCAATGCAATTTTTTTTCCCTTTCAAGAGTTCAACTTCCACCAGTCGTGGAGGCGAACCAAGAAGTAATTCTGCAGCAGCACCACCACCTCCGTTTGCATCTATGCCATTCAACATCAGCGGTATTACTAACATGGTGATTAATATGACTGGGGGACAAAACGGGACCCACGAAGAGAGTGAAATTAACGAGCCAGGTATCAGTTTTGGTGGGAATATGCCAGGGAATATACCAGAGGAGTTATCTGGCGCATTTCGGTCTATGATGGGGATGTTCTCAGGTGCAGCATCTCAACCGGATGACAGAAACGGAAGATCATCTCCTAGTTAAGAATGACCAAATACTAAAATCCTCGAGTGCTTCTTCACCTTCAAGATCTAGGCTTCTTACATTTTTTTTAATAATCAATAGATTTTTTTTTTTTTTTGGTTTTCATGTCATCTTCTAATGCTTGCTTACTACTTTTGTTTTCGCTCTCTTTCCCTTCATTTGTAATTTTATTTCGATTTTACTTTAGGCTATAATCATTATTTATCCGGGATCAAATGTTAACTATTGTACAGAAGTTGTTACATTGGCATTTCCGAATTTGTTATGGTTTGTATAGAGTGATAAATTTCTGACGCGGGCTATTATTTGTGTTTTCATACTTGAAGTTTTGAAACCATGTTGAACAGAGGAATGCAACGCTCCATTCGCAAAATAAATTAGAAGCAAGCGACAAATAAACGAGACAAAAAAAATTCCAATGCAAAATTTGTCAGCAATATCAAGAACACGACATTTCTTTCCGACTTGCATGATCCACTACTAGTGTAATAAAACTAATCACAGTCTAATTCTAAAATTACTATGACACCAAACGAAAAATATACAAGTAACCAAAATTCACTTCTCAAGGTTAAAAAACAATGTACAGTTGTGAGAAAGGTCAACTCACGTTTTGAAGAACTCTGTACTGCGCCCCTCTCGAAAACATTCCGAGTTTTTTCACGTGGACTAAACTATTGTTGCAGTACGAGGTGAAGCTCTATTCTTCGCACGGCTTGTATTAAGCTCCACACTCTTTTGAACCATGTCTTGTAATAATCTCTTTGCAGTTTCCACAGCCTTATCTGTCCCATCAATTTGTGCAGCAAAGTCATAAACAATTCTCTCCAATTCCGAAGAAGTCAATACCTTTTCTTTAGGGGAGTCCCTAAGCAAATCTAAGAGCGTTCGAGCTTTATCACGAGCCGAAGAAGTACCCTCTGCAGTTAAACGTAAAAGCCCCGGTATAGCACCTTCTCTGAGAATAAGTTCCCTGTATTTATCACGAGAGCTTTGGCATAACGAAAGCAAAGCACCAACTGCATGGAACATGCTTATCGAAGATCCATCCTCTACAGTTTCGACTAGAGCCAAAATCCCGCCATCCACATTCGTAATTGCACCCCTGCCTTGTTCGGAACCGGAGAGGATCTCGAGTAGGAAAGTGGTTTTCTCGGCAAATTTGGAGTACTTCTTGCATTCTTTTAGGAGGCTGATTAGAGGAGGTACTACTGCTTTAGCATCGAGTACAAGCTTTGGTTCGTGTTCGGATGTGGAGAGATTGTACAGGGATGTGACTGCATCGACTCTTGCTTGAACACTGCCGGAGCAGAGGACCTGTGACAGCAGATTCGGTGCACATGAAGAAGCTAGGGTTGATTTATTGGATTCGGCTGATGACAGTGACAGAATTGCGGCGGCTGCTAATTCTCGAAGATGGCTGTTTTGGTGTTTGAGTAGCTCCATTAGAGGTGGAATTGAACCAGCTGTGACTATTCTGATCTTGTTTCTGATTCAACAGTGAAATAATAGAGTGCCAAAAGATCAAATTTTAGGATCAACTTGCAATTTTGCACACAAAAAACATTTAAGAAAAATCAACAGAAAACTCATCCAGTTCCTATTTTTCCAGCCCCAATCAAAACTATATACGAAACAGTGAGGAAATTCATTTGTTATTGGTAATAATCATATCTTGCTTTTCAATTTGTAATCAGAATTATGATGAGGAATCAAATTACCAATCCATACACTGCTTCATCTAAAACCTAATTTCACTAATTAATTCGTATAATTAAAACAAATTCTAGAGAGAGAGAGAAACCTCTGATTGCGAGCAGCTAGATTGAGGAGCGCGAGGAGAGCAGTCTCGCGAGCTGCGAGAGGGAAGGGACTGTGGAGCATCGAAACGAGCGGTTCAATAACTCCGGCGGCGGCGAAGTGGCAGCGCACGGCGGACTTGGAATTGGGGTTGGAGGACTTCCTGACCAGCCTCCTGATATCCCTCGCCGCCTCGATTTTGGCTCTCAGATCTCCGTGATTCAGCCTCCTCGCCACGTCATCCACCATCATTTTCCGGCACCACGGCGACGGCGGCGTACCCTTACTAGTACTACTAGTACTGCTACTGTCTTCTTCCTCTTCCTCTTCCTCTTCTGCTTGGTTTTTCAGCATGGCTTCTTCGTCGTCCTCGTTCATTTCTCTCTCTAGAACCATGATTGGTGAATGAGTTTGGGGATGTTTGGTTATGTTTCCAAAACAAATTTCTAGTTTTCAAAATTTCTGATGGAAAAAGTAGATTATTGGTTTTTGTGTAGAAAATGGGAATATGTTTGGATGAAGGTGTATTTTTAGTTTTATGTAGGTGTAGAAATGAGAATATGTTTGGTTGTGGTGAATTTTCTCTACGAAAGTACGTGCAAAAGTAGAATATAATGATTGATGATGATGATAGTGATGATGATGATTATTATTATAATAATAATAATAATAATAATAATAATAATAATAATAATAATAATAATAATAATAATAATAATAATAATAATAATAATAATAATTATTATTATTATTATTATTATTATTACTATTATTATTATTATTATTATTATTATTATTATTA